>JAGFPH010001720.1:215309-232356 GCA_018207615.1 Philaenus spumarius
ATATCAATTAATATTATTCAAAGTTTAAAATGTATTTAAAAGTTAATGTGTCAGACCCTTAAAGATTAAGTTATTTCTGCGCGAGCGCCCTTCCAAATCGTCTACCCTATCTACAATATATTTTTGATTTGCACGCAGTTCTTGAATTTCCTTCTTCAACTCTAAATTTTCCACTCTAAGCAATTCTAAATCCGTTGATAACGCTTGTAGATCTTCCTTAGTAGCTAAAGACGCCAATTTCTGATCCAACAAAAGGCAGGGATGTTTACTGAGTCCATTATTATTTTCACTTTTCTTGAATAACCTACATGAGGCATTGGAGGGAGGATGTTGTGTTGATGGGGTTTGTATTCGGGTGCTGCTTTATGCGGACGATATAGCTATTATGTCCTCATCGCCAGAAGGTCTTCAGGCTATGGTAGATAAATTAAATATGTATTGCAACACATGGAATTTAAGAGTAAACTTAATAAAATCAAAAGTGATGGTTTTTAGAAAAGGTGGGAAATTGGCAGCTAATGAAATGTGGACTTTTGATGAAAAACAGATTGAAATAGTAAACAATTATAAATATTTAGGGCTTGACTTAACTCCGAATTTGTCTTACGAGAACCATCATAAGTCTAAGTTAGCAATGGCCAAAGCTAGTATAAACTGTGTCTGGTCTAAATTTATTGGGTGTAAACACGTTCCACTAACTGTAAAACTATCAAGTTTCCAAGCAGTTCAAAGAGCAACAGTAAGTTATGCAGCTCAAGTTTGGGGTTATAGGGAATTTAATAGTGTTGAAAAAGCATTTAGGTTTTTCATAAAAAAGTTACTAGGGCTGCCTCTAAACACACCAAATTATGCAATTTATCTGGAGACGGGGATAGATAAGCTGTAGTTCTACTGTGGAAAGTCCTCCAATAACTAAATTTATATATAGGTTAATAAAATACTACCTGTTACATTTCAATAAGAGTAATCCTGACTTATTACTGACATACCCGGCTCATGTGCTGACAACATTGAATGATTTAAAAATTAATTTCAATGTATTCGATATTTGTGTTTTGTGTTTATGTTGTACTTTTTAAGTGTTGTAACAGTTACTTAAAGTTCTGACGAAATCGGGTGAGTGATATAAGTACAACACGTAAATATGGAACGATCATCTGAAACCGCGGTAGTATTTTAGCACAAAAAGAGGATCACTTGACGGACATATATAACTGGTATTATTTTATAAACCTGTATATAAACAATTAGTGTTTTCTAATTTGTATTTTTTAGAAGTAATAACTTTTAAATTATTTATAATAATAGTTATGCAAGGAATGTTATTGCTAAATGATCGACTTAATATCCCTTATTATTTAAAGATCCCGACTATTATTGAAGTCAATATAATATTCAAAAATACTATTGTCAATATATTGGCAGTTGTAAATTGTAAATGATTTACAAATGAAAATCACAAATAAATTTCAAATTACCATTGAATATAAAATATAATACTACACGTTATGTTTAAGACTTTAGCTAGTGTAAAAATATAGAAGACTTGAGACGCAATAATCAGGTTGTTAAACAATATGTGAAATTATTTCAAACTAGTTACTAATGTTCTTGTCAATTAAACTTTTACTCTCTAGGACAATAATATTATGTCAAACGTCAACTCAATTGCAGACCAATTAAGGGGAATAGTGCAAGGTCTGTGAACAGTACCAGTTTGTTATTTAATTTATATTTAAAATAATGGCATCAACTAAATCACAAGGCAATTGGCAATTCAAAAGCAACTCATTACCCCAGCAACTCATACCCAATAACTCATTACCCAAGTAATTCAATACCCCGACAACTCAATATTCAATTCAAGCAATACTACATCTACTAAATACCTCAACTACTTAACACCCCATCATCTCAATACAAATGCTACTCATTACCCCCCCCAAAAAAAATCAATACCCTGAAAATATAATGCCCTATCTATCAATTACACCTGAAACACATTACCGTAGCATGTCAATTTACAAGTAAAGAAAGCATCACAAAATTATATTCAACAAAAATTTAGGTTTTCTGAAGTATTAATATACTGGTACCAAACCCATGATCAATCACTTTTGTTTATTTGAAAAGATGTAACTTTTTAACATTAATAAAAAGAAGTAAATAAATTAAAACAAAACAATTTGGACACTTAAATCCCTCATATTGTTTTTGAAGTTTAAATGATAAAATAAGACATAATACATTATATTTAAACTATAGTGATTCGTGGCTTTTAGTAAAGGGCCTTATGTAATAGCAAGGGACTGAATACATTATCTTGAGTAGGGTTTCCTGGCAATAAAGTTAGGGATTTTACTTTGTACGTCTCAACACTTCCGTAGTAATGGGATTCACAATAAGACTGTGAACGGAGACACTTTATAATAAGCTATGAAATATCATATTATTATTAATAAATACGTAATAATTTTTAATGCTCGATTGATCTTTAACTACTTTTTATACATCAAAAAGTTATGCCTCGAATTAAATTATTTGTTGCTATTATTATTTTCATCATCCGGATTAAGGTTCGGAAGTATGGAAAAAGTAATTTTATACTTGAAGTATTAATAACAAGAATCCACCATGAGTTCTTATAATTAAAGGATGCTGCCAGTCCCTTTTACAAAATGATCTGTTTGCTGTAGACGTATCTAGTCCTTGTCGTATTAATATGCACATACACCTTCCTTTAAGAGACGTTATATTGTACTGTAGTAACAAGACAGTAATTAATTTCTGACAATTGATATTTCCAGATTCTAAACTTTCCTGATTTGAAATTCATCATTGTATAGACAACTTATACACTATTGATTATAAATAAAATACACACAATTTTTGTGTTAATTTTGTATGTAAAGTGCAGTCTTCTATATAGAAATAAGTATTGTTTTATATAACTCTGTCCTCCATAACTAACTGTAATACATTTATTTTTAAAGCACTGATCTACCTAATTTTAGCGTTAAACTGCAGTCCAATTAATTATAATGATAATAATTTCCCACGGTATATATAAATGAATTATACAATTCATACATTTACATAAAATACTCATAACTAATGGAATTCATAAATACCAATGAGTTGTATTTTTATCAATTAATGAAAAAAGCAATTCTGTGTTGTAATATTAATTTATAAAGGGTAAATGTTAAAGTACATACAAAAGGTTTTATGTTTATATCTCACTCAGCTTTAGGATACAAAAACCACTAGAAATAATTTTGCAAATATAATTTTATTTAAATCGCTACATAATATGTTTCCCACCTAGGCATCTTATGGCTACTAATCAAAATAAAGCAAAGCCTAAACAAAAACTAGCGTACAAACATCAAAGAAGTGGGAGTAACAATAAGGGTGGTCTGGATGGGCAAAATTTATATTACATTAATTTCTTTAATAAAATAAATACATTTATTTTTGGAAATTGTAGTAAACATAAATTATTATTTGCAAGAAATGCATTGTTGATCTTTTGTATCTGTTCTCTATAGTGCTAAAATAATTAAAACTAATTGTAGATAATCATTTGTTAAAAACTATTTTTTGGCAGGACCTGTTTAAAAAATATTTAGGGTAAAACTTAATTTCTAAAACTACACATTTACATGCCAGTGATATTATTAAATGAAGAAAACAAAAGAAATTAAATACGTTTTGCGAAATAAAAACCAATTGGTTATGTATTGGAAACTACTTGTACTACTTGATTTTAAGATTTTTAAATATTTTAAAAGTTGTTTACAAAATGTATCGTAATGAATATTTTCTTAAAATTGGTTAAAGATATTACAATATCATAGATGAAAATCGCTATTCTAGATTTATGAAGTATTTGTTAGAATACCAACACATTTTAAAAAGCTACTATTGACTACTGTAATTATAATTAGGGACACAGAACAGCAAGAAATTAACAAAGGAAATAGAAGTGTCATGTATTTGTGATGAGCAAAATAATTATAGAGGTCTCGGGTGATGAACGAGAATTTATTATTAGAACTTACTGGCCTAATCTGTTCCGGAAGTCTTAACACTAAAATATCACACAAAAGAAAACTTTTTTTATAAAAATATTTCACAATATATTTAGCTTGTCGTATGTATCCAACACACACAGACACTCAGTATTAAACACATACTTGCAAGAATATAATATTTTAACATTTTACCTAACGTACAAAAAGCCACCTTTCATAAATTTTTACGGAAAAATTTCATGAAATAAAGGCCTCAGTATAAACAGTTAAGATATTGCATTAAAGTAAATGTACATCTTTCTATTAAAATTTTTTTAAACACGTATAAAATTGGAGAATTAATTTCTAGTAGAAAATGTTTGAACAATTTGTGACATACAATTAAAAAATATAGGAGCTATGTATAAGATACATGCATACATTCGTCTGAGTGAAAAACTCAAAACACTAATTGTTAAGTAATAGCCAACAGTAAGATCTATTCTTAAGAATTGAATTGTGTATATTGTAAACTCAATTACGTTGGCACTATCAGATATAATGTAAAAGGATCCATACTTCATTGATCGGTGTGAAAGGATAACAACCAATGATAACAAGCTTAGTTTACCGTCCCGATAAACACTGAACGAAGAACAAGAATAATATACTTTTGTACACAATACATGATTAAAATAAATTTCCTGATCCGTAGATTTATAATTAAACAAAATAAAAATATAAACAGTAAAACTATATTATGGGTGAATCACGTAATAGTTATTACAATTATTTAAATGTCGGTCAAATTTTATTTGCACAATGTACGCAAAGTACTGTGAAATACAAGTCTTTATATCAGAATAAATAAGTCTTTTAAAATAGCTACTCCTAAAATCTTGATAGATCAATTACATTTATTGTAATTTAGTTGTTGTAAGATAGAATTCATATAATTTTGTAACATATTGAGTAGTTGATCTAATCTTAAGAATTAAGAATTCCAACGATTATTTGTTTCTTGTAAAACAACTATAATGATTAACGAAAACATATATTAACATAAATAATATACAAAAACTCAAAGCTAATTCATTGCCTTTTTTGTAGTCCCATAATAAAACATGCTACATAAAATATTAATAATTAAAGAATGTAAAATTAGTACTTAGGTGTAACAAGTTAAATGTAGATATCTTCTATACAATATTGTTTGTACACAATTAAAATCTAAGAAAAAGAAGATAATTTACTTTTTGTTTAGGGAAAGTAAAGTCACATATAAAAACAGTTTTCCAGTTTGTGACATGTATCTCGAAGAAATGGTTATACAACAAAACTAAACTAATAATAAAATGTCAGAATAGTTTATATTTGTTATGTACTTTAATAAACATTTTAGGTAAACTGAATTAACTTGTTCTTAACTTTTAAATATATAACACCAACCTAAATGTATGTAGTAATTCAATGACTCTTTAGGACTATTTTAAACTTGTTTAATTTTGGTATTAAAAATATAAATGTTTTATTTAATTATTGCGCAAAATAAAGTTATTTGCTTTTAATATTAAAAACCTAAATGTGTCTGACTTTAAAAAAAATTATAGTTATATTACATATAAACTCTGCTACTTCTAACAAGAGGAAAAACTTAACTTTATTTAGAATGAAAACATGTTCAAATTCTAAATTATTTATTATTTACTTTGAAGTGATGTGCCAAATACATTAATATAATATTGTATTAAAATTATGAGCATGTGTTTCATTTTTATTAAAATATATAAAAATGGAATCAAATTATAATTGGTTAAAGTGGAGACACGAATCTAACTGTCTCTAAAGAACTACATATAAATAAAAAATGACCTAGTTTTTATTAGAATAAATTGTTATATTATAGTGCCCCATTTGTTTGGTTACATAAATTTATAAGCATACAATGAAAGCTTTATATACCAGTGTATACCAAACCGTGTTAATAGTTAACCCCAGCTGCAAGTTGAGTTTACGGGCTTAGAGGAGTAGAATAGCTTTCTGTATTATTGCAGAGTTTTATAGTATATTTACTGTTTTCCATGTGAGACTAATTTATGTTTAAAAGTATAAAATAAAAAAATGTTGTGGTTTTTAACTTTTATATATGATAAATGTTATTTAGTATTAAAATGTTAAGTTTTGGTCTTTATTGATAAATGTTTTAATGTTGAGCATATAAGTTGTGTTCCTGTAATATATAATTAATTGTCTTGGAAATTATGTTTAGATACGTTATAATAATTGATTCTGTTTTCAAAACAAACTTGTGATAGTAGTTCACTGGCTTTAGTAAATTTACAGTTTTTAGCACGGCATTACTCTATTTGTATGGACTTATATTTTTTCTATCTATTTCCTGAATACAACCCCAATATATATATTTTTTTTCCGATGGAGGGGGGAATGCATTAGGCACCATCAAGGAATGTGCCTTGGTGTGTGGGACTCCTGGTTCATCCGGTTTACCCACTAAACCCTAACCTCCATTCTTATTCAGGCAGTACCTCCACCCTGGAACCCCCGAAAAGCATTACTTCTAACAACCCCAATATTAGATTGCTGATATTACAACCCTAACAGTATAATATACTGCACATCTTAATACCACGAAAAAGTATTCCATTCTTTCTAAGGGTATGTGATTTGATTGTAAAGTATTATATTAAACAAGGACAGATGTTTTATTTTTTAAAGAAAATTTAAAGTAATTTTCGCAAGAAGCTAATTTTTTAAATGCTACCAGAATTTTATAGTGTTCCTTTCCTTTACTTCACTCTGCCTCTTCTATAAAATGATTGTAAAGTGAGATGTTCGATAGAGAACAAGACTAAACAAGAACCAACACGTGATTGTCATTGTACATTCATCTTTAAACTTGTGTATCTTTGCTTGCTATAATTTCGTAGTTTTGGTAAAACTTGAAACAAAACTGATTGATTTCAAAATAAATATTTCAAGATTTTGATATTACCAACCATTTTAATTACTTACCAAACATGACCAGTATTAAAACAATCTAAAAGAGTAAAACATATTGACACAAATCACAATATACCTAACCTGCTAAGGAAATGTAGTAGGATGGTAAAATCGAAAAGAGAGTTGATAATAAAGTGGTTAAATAATGAAGAGGTTAAAGTGGTATGAAAATGTTAAATTTATAATAATTTTGTATAAAATTGGAATCAATAGTTAATATAATTAGGATTAAATAATGAAATAATCAAATAGTTGTTGTCTTAAATTACTAAACATGGAGTATGCCTAACCTAAAAATAGAATATGCTATTAACAACAAATAGGATTAATATAGTGTTAAATGTATGAAATGTGGTACAAATATAAACAAATAATAGTTATACTAACTAGGGGAATTTAAAACGGTTTATAATACATTTGTAATCAAATAAAGGTTATAACAAAATTGAATAGCGTAATAGAATTGTAAAAGTATAATCGAACATTTCTTAACCTAGCAGACAATTTACGCAACAGCGGAAAGCAAAAATGGAAAATTAAATTATTTCTTATAAAGAATTATAATATAAGAGATTGAAAACTAGTAAAAACAATTAATAATTAAATAAAATATAATCAATATTGCTGTAATAATCTGGCTAGAGTAAATAAAATTTAATTATGAATATGTAAAAAGTGAAACCGTAATTTAGATGAAATTTATTTAAAAAGTGCTAAGAGGTATACAGATTGGACACAAAAGATGGCATCATTAATGAATATTAATGGTACAATTATTGTAAATGAAAAACATGTTTTAGTACTAACCCATTATATAAACTGAATAGATGTATATTTTTAACACGGAATAATTTGGAAAAGTTATTAAAAAAAAAAAGTTTAATTTTGAAAAGAAATAAATCGACTAAAGAATTTAATGCACCAAAATTTAATTCATACAACTTCGGTAAAAGTTTAAAAAAGCAGTTGATAAAAATTGCTAAATTTATAGTAAAAAAACTGCGGTAAAATAAAAAATAAAAACTCAGTTGAATAAATTAGCTTAACACAGAAGTCATCAAGTGTGTTCTCAATTAAATATGTATATACAAAAATACAATAAACTATGATCTGTAAGGTAAATATCAAGGTATTTTATCAATTTTTTTTTAATGTACATATTTAGTTTAATATCTATTTTAGAAAAGCAAATATAAAAGCCATTTAACCAAAGCTTAAAGAGAGCTTCATATTAAATCAATATAAACATCTAATAATTTGTATTTAAGGATAAATAAAACCGCATACTGTTGTAAAAAATATTGTTTTATGAGTAATAATTCTTACCTCACGAGAGCTATACAACAATAGAATATTTTGTGAAAATTGTGGTCTGTGATTTTATTCTTGGAAATAAAATATGTGATTGAAAATAAATTTTCAACTTTCCGTTAAAAATAAGCTAAAAAAGTTTACCTACTGTAAAAAAGTTATGTTTAATTATGCCCATCTTACCTATTTGAACTACGATGTTTAGTGCTTATCATAATGTACTATAGCATCTTTTCTAAGATGTCACTAAAGTTTAGAGCTCTGTGTATGAGGTTATTGTAAGCCCATACTTTATGGTTATAAGGGTGGTTAGAACAGGCGTGCAAGGTTGGTTTGGTCATGAACGTCACCATGAGTAGACCCGACTTCGATCAAGAAATAAAAATAATAAAACAGATAACAATTTCAAACTGTAGACCAAATTATAAAAAGAAAACACAATTAAAAAATAATAGTACCTAATTACAAAAACCAAAGGACACAAGTATTGATTACCACGGAATAATTTATAAGGATATTCCGCAAAAAGGGATACACACTGTCTTATAAGACCAATAATAATTTAAAAAAAGTTCTCAGACCAAAGCCCAAATTAGACTGCCACAATTATGGAAGTGGAATTTATAATCTAACATGTGACGGTTGCAATATGCACTATATAGGACAGACGGGACGTGCATTTAAAACTTGGTTCAAGGAACACCTCCCAAGCAACAAATCTAACACGACCTATTCCAAATACGCTGAACACTTATTTGAAACAGGGAATACTTACACCAATATTCAGAATAACATGGAAATAAAGTTTCATGCTTGCGACAGCGAATGTAATTAATTAATTTTAACTGCTTAAATATTCTATGTTTCTTAAGTTTTAGCTAGTTTAACTTAAACTAGCTAACATTTAAGAAATATGGCATTTTTTTCAAACAAGATCAGTAATATTCTGATAATATTATCTTAAAGTTAGAACTGGAAAATATGTATTAATGTATACAAAATTATTTTTACAGGAATAATTGTACACATTATTTTAACTAAATAAATTAAAATAATCATTTTATTTTTTTAAGTTTTGCTACATTGCTTTTAGTTTTCTAATTCATGTAACTAAATACATATTAAAATGTTAATATATTATAGACATTCTTTGTATAATAGACATTCTTGGAAAAATAAGTTATAAACAACTAACTATATTATAATTTAGTTTATTTAAAAAATAAAATGTATGTACTACTATAAAGTTGAAGAAGTATATCATGTTGCTGTTATAGTATTTAAAACAAAATTTAGCCCTATATATAACACATTAATAATAAACTCATAAATCATCGAACATAATAAAGTTTCGCTGCTTTGTTCATTAGACGTGCGCACACAATGGCAAGGCAATAATGATGAAATACGTACCTTCATATCGTAACAATACAGGCTTCCACAAGTATAATCTATTGCGGAAATAAATACACCAGTAGAAGGTAGTTTACTGTATACAATTTATAAACCCTAAGGATAACGCAACAACTTTGATAAACATTTTAATTAAACAATATATAAAAATTAATTTAAATAATCCATTTTGGGATTTAAAACGTATTATTTATACAGTTTATTTGAACTTTTATCATTGATTTTACTTTCCTGGCTGAGACACTTATCATGGATTATTTTACTAATTGAGTGCATTAATAAGAAAAGGAATTTTTTAAATTATTTTACCAATGAAACGATAAGGTTACAAAAACAGGTGATGCAGCGATGTATCTAATATAATATGGAAAGGTATGATACATCTAGAATTACTCTTCTCTTGGTCTGTTTATCTTTGGCGTACATTTTGTGTCTCCTTGTGCCTCTTGTAATTTTGTTTTCCTTAATTCAGTTAGAACTAAATTAGAGACATATCTATTTTAACTTGTCATTTATATTATACAGAATTTTAATTTATTGCCAAACAAGTAAAACAAAAAACACACACTTAATGTTTTAAAACATAATATTGATTTTAATGTTTTAAGGAGAAATGTACTTTGTGGTGTGAAGCGGGCTTTTAGGTCTTGCCCGTTCAAAAGACTTTACAACAGGACCACGATTGTCAAACTCTTGTCCCACTCCTGATTCCGCTTCTGTTCGAAAAACAGTCTTCTCATTGGCTAAAGACTTTTCTCTTTTTCTCTCATCTACCATTGGCCTTTATTTTTTCTTAATTATTTGTCTATTTGTGAATTCTTGTCAAACAATTTTCATGTTGTATTGCATTGTTCGCTAAAGCTATGTGACATATAATATGAGTCGTTTCTCTTGTTTCAGAGTCTTCTAATGCAGCTAATTTGATTGAAATGTCTAGGAACTTAACATAATATATTTCACGTATGTTGCTAGTATCAGTTGTAATCTTTTTACTGTGTCCAGAGTAAATATTTCTTCTTAACTGATTACTTAAAATATTGGATGTTTTTCTATAATTAGTTTAATTTTTAATTTAAATTATTTAAATCTTTTGGAATATTGGAATCCACCAATATGTCATTGACAAGATGCGGAACCTCAACATGGCTTATGCCCCCCTGCGGTTTACCTTGTCTTGAGGAACATAACAATTCTTTACCTCTTGAAGTTGTGGCTGCAATACAGCCTATTTACAGTGATTTATGTACACCAATTTGTTGAAAAAATTTCTACATAAAGAAAAACAAAACTGTAATGAGGCGTTTAACAACATTATTTTGACGCGACTTCTAAAAACCGATTTGTGGATGCATAAACTATACACATTGTTATCTTAGATACAGTGTTGTGCTTTAATGATTGTGCTTTAGGAAAACTGTAAGTAATATAAGATCTTTGTGGTATGGCTGGAAAAAATTTTCAGTAGGTCTAAGAAAAAAAGATTCCTCCAGGGTTCAATAGGCGAAGATGGAGTCCAAAGAACTAGGAAAAATAGGCAGGAATGCAAAGAAAACTGTTAAAAGAATACGCGAAGATGTGAAAAAAAAGAATCCTCCTATTTAGCTGTTTTTTTTAAACAATCAAGTAAGGAAACAGTATTTTACAAGGTTTTGCCTTCTTTTTTTTTTTTCTGAAAGTTTTGGTTATTTAAACTTAAGTACACTTTTTCCATAACTATTAAACGATTTCCATAAAACTTGATCATTTCAGAAGTAACAATATGAACCAATTTCCAGACAGTCAAACACTTTTTTTAATTTAAAAAATATTATGTGTTGAAAAATTATAAAATATTTTATACAATAAATTTTAATTGTTGTTTATAAGACCTATTTTTGGCCAAATAAAAGTTTTGTTTCCCATTATTGTAGGTAGTGATATATGAAATTAGGTAAAAAATAATTGAAGTTTATAGTTTAATGTGTGTAAAAGTTATGTGAACCTAACAATAGCTGTTTTAACATGAACGAGATAGTGACTGCTGTTAAAACACGTATTTCTTATAGTAACTCATTGCAAATGTACTGACAACTGCTCAGTTGACAAGAAGACATTAATCGAATAAATTTGTCTCCTAGCTTTACTACTAATAAAGGAGAAAAGACGAAGGGTTAGAAAAATGCGTAAACATCCAATGCTATTCTCTAGGATGACTACAGACTTATATTGCAAAATATTTGACGACCTATGTGCAGACGACAATAGATTTTTTAAATATTTTTTTATGTCTAACTCATCTTTTTATGGGTAGTTCAAATATATAAAAAATTATATTGCTAAAATTGACTCTACTCTGAACAAGTGTTTTCCGCCAGAAGAAAAATAGTTTCTTACATTGAGGTAAGTCATACAATTAATTATTGTTTGTTATAATATGTCAGTAAATTATATTCTTCATCTATCATTAAATCAGTTTAGCCAACACAAAAACCTAAATCAAAAGCAAAAGAAACTTGAAGTTTCTAACAGCACGTTAGGCCTATTTAAAAATTAACATAGGAAACATTAACAACAATGAGCTTTGGGAACGCTAGGTTTATAATGGTGTAATGGTTTATAAAGATTTATGTAAAACATAAAGATTTTTTTTATTCTTCATACTATTTGGTATCTATGTGTTCAGAAAACGCTGTTCTACAAAACAAAGTAATAATAAACAAACTAAAAATCCGATTTTGGACTGCTGTCTTACCTTAAGGTAAACAATCGTGATCCCATTTCTTTAATTGTTTTATTAATCGTGTGTATGTCAAGCCGTTTTCAACTTGTGTTTTACTAAATATTAGTTATTGTCATTTTATACAATTTAATCGTTATCGAAACTACGTTTCAAAATATCTTTTAATATGATGTTTAATACTAAAGTACAGCAAAGATACCTATTATCTTTGCTTTAAATATACGAGTAAGTCTTAAGATAAAATTATGTATCTATGTTGAATGCTATAAGACTTTTTAAATAAAAAATATTGACTATTAGTACTTTTGCAAAACTTTGTTCACAATTATTATTATAATTAAGTTTATAAAAAGTTAGGATATGAATAATAATAATAAAAAAATGTACTTTGCACCCTAATTCCATGTATTGTAAATATAAATACAAATTATTAAATATTAAAAAAATACAGTACAAGAAGTTTAAAAAAAACAAACGTATACGTACTCACTCCTAGTAGTGTACATATACACCAAAATTATTAAATATAATAAAGGTAAAGGTAGTAAAAAAACTGTATGATGTAGTATACACTAGGCGTTTCGAGAACAGGTTCTCATCTTCAGGTGTTCACTCACATGCGAGCACGTCAAACAAAAATAAATAGTACAAACACACATACACACACATTACAACAAAAAACATCACACTGCTCATTGAAATAAAATGTTTTGTTTATGTACATAAAAAATTACAATGATGCATAATTGTCACAGGATGAATAATTGTGCAAAAAATGACAAGGAACATAATGATGCACTCCTCAACGAACAATTATTTTTCAAATCTAATAGCTTGTACAACACTGCTATATCTACACATGGACATAGAAATAATAATGATGCAAGAGATAACGGACGTTCTCGTTTAGTTTACGATTGACCAACTCCGTTACATTTGTATACAGTAGTTCCGTGTTTTGTTATTTTAATGTACATAAACAAAATTTTATTCCAATGAGCAGTGTGATGTTTTATGTTGTAATTTGTATGTATGTGTGTGTGTTTGTACTCTTTATTTTTGTTTGACGTGCTCACATGTGAGTGATTTCAACACCTGAAGATGAGAACCTGTTCTCGAAACGCGTAGTGTATACTACAACATAAGTTGCAGGTCGGAAATTCAGGTATATGTATATATGTTTATATAGGTATACTACATTTAGATTAAAAAGGAAAGTATAGCGCATAAAGAATAATCAGTTGCTGGAAAAGAAACATAGACACTAATTTGTGAACCAACTATGACTGGGTCGTTTCTGACAAATACCGATTTTTAAATTGTTAATGAGATGGACATTTTTGAAACAGGAAAAAGGAAACAGTGATGGGGTGGTATTTGTTGAGATCGTATTTATAAAAAGCCAAATGTATTTGTATCTGATTCTGCTAAATATTTAGAAATGTATTGTATATTTCCTGCAATGTGTTCCTTATTCACTTTACAACAAAATAAGACTGTCACTATAAGCTTTGTAGATATAAACAAATTGTATTTATTTGTAAAAATCTTAGTTTAAAAACATATATCTTAATAAATACTTCACATTCATAAGGCATTACAATTTGGTAAATAATATAAAATAAATTTTATAATTTTGTATAGAAATTGCATCCAATTTTTGCTTCAGTTTATAAAATAACGTATAAGGAAAATTATAATATCTTCATTTTGTATTTCCATGATGTTTACTTGTTAGGCTGATAAGAGGAAGAAAACCATATTTAAGCGTTAATATTAATTTATTAAAGATACATGTTTAATAAAATGTTCTTCAACTTTGTTACCTTTGATCAAAATATTAATTTTAGAGTATGCATTTAATTATTTTACGTCCATTTTCTTCTCTTTAATCTTTGTAGTTTTAATCTCATCAAAGGGAACAACGAGATAAAACAGTGATTGCAAGGTTATTGCGCCATGTAAGTAAATAGGTTATTGTATTTATAATATATTAATCTAGTTTTTTTCTCTTTTTACATGTGAACTCATTGTATTTTCCTAGTATTTCTCGAAGCAGAATATATTTAAATGCCTGTACCACTAATAAACATAAAATATTATGATGCCTAAATAGGTGAAAACTTCATATAGGCCCTACAGAGAAAAATATATATATATACATTTGTTATAGTAGATGTAGTAAATATTCGTACTGTTTTAAAACCAATGTAAGTTCGATTTTGTGAAATCTACATTTTAAGACATTAAGGCAAATTATTAGTAAATATAAAAATTTCAGAAGAATAAATGTTTCGTACCTATTTTTGAGTCATAATAATATAGTATAAGTTAAAAAAAAGTTATAATAAAATGGTAATCATGAATGATTATTATAATTAATTATTTAGTTTATTAATTACAAAAATATTGTATCTTGATATCATGGTTCAAGATAATAGAAAATAATTTCTATCTTTTCAGTTTGTATTAAATTGTTGTTTGGATGTACAGTTTGTATTCATAAAACCTATGCTATTGGATGGTATTCCAAAGATTAAAAAGTAAAAATGAATTTATTATATTTCAAGCAATAAATAATTTGAACAATATAATACAATTACTGTTACTTTAGCAATACCACTTTATACTTTCCTTAGGAATATTGCTACTTGAAACGTTTTATTCGTAATTTACATGTTTTTGATATACTTTTAAGATACGTAATACTCTTATTTATAAATATATTAACATTTATATACATGAAACAATTTTCTTTGATATTTTTTATAAATATAAAATTTAACTCATAAGTCATTATTATGAATAACACTATCTGAAACATAAATATGCAAATTGTGATAAACATTTTGTCCTCTTAACGCTTTGTTCTCCGTTAATTTCATTGACACCAATAGCTCAATTTACAATAACTTTTGATTGTTATTACAATGAGCTTTTATTCATGCAAATTGTAGATGTTTGTATTTTGTTTCACTTTACTTAAAATTCTGTAACTTACATTGCATAGTTGACTGTTAAACTAAATATTCAAATCTATTTGATATATTGGCTAGATAGTCAGACTTTATTTACTAAATTTAAAATATGTCAGTAAAAATCATATTTATAGTACTTCGTTTTAAATTTGTTATTTGCGGGTTAAATTAAAAACCAAATGAAAATTGTACATTAAAGAAAGAGATGTGAAACTTAACAAATGTATAAGGTTTACGTTAAGCGTCAAAAACTTAAAATGTCTATTATAATTGTAGATTAATCTAGTACTTTCTGTACATTTAATCGTAACAATTCTTTAAATATTACTAACCTAATTTAATATGAGAAACAAATCCTCCTAATATCAAATTCGAAAATGTCTTTATTTAATCAAAGCAGTTAGTTAATATTGATTCCTTAAGTAATAGATGTAAAGTAATAATTACTAATAATATATTAAATATTAAAATGCAACTAGTAAATTAATTTATATATATATATACAAGTGAATAAAAATTAACAAGACTGTTGTTTTCTTTAACAATCGTTCATTGTATGAGAAAACCTGCTATACCCTGTGACTTAGATTTGTAATGGAGCGAGAGTACACAATTAAATTTAAAGAAATGCTAAAATATCTGACATACTGAAACGGATTAAACTAGGGTTTAACTGTTTCACAAAATAATTATAAAAAAATATTTACTGGAAAGTACTACTAGAAAATATATATTTTAAGTACTAGAAAATACATTATGAGTCAGAGGGCAAAAAATAAATCATGAGGTACAGGTTTTCAACAATCAAATGCCATGAATTGACAAGTTCTATGAAATAATAGGTTATTATTTTATTAAAATTGTTAAGTATTATGTTGTGTTCCAAAAAAAATAGTATAAAATAATATCTAAAAAGAAATTGTAAGGCAGTTATGTTGCTAATGTTACAATTCCGTCAGAAAAGGATTATGAAATGTATTTAAAATTAAAGGTATTGCATAAAAGACAAAGGCAAAAGACAAATAAAATTATAATAATAATCTTAATAGAAGTTTTCTTAACATAAAGAAATCACTTAAAAGTTATTTTTTAGCAGTTTTTTGTAAATAAAATGGGAAATAGTAAACATTAAGAATAGCCTTAGCGATTCAATAAGTAAAGTTCCATCGAAATGGAATTATAAGTTTTTGAGTTAAAATGTAATACAGTACTCATTTAAATAAAATAAAATAAAATGATTAAAAGGGTAATAAATGCATGAAATAATAATTACTTATTGTAATAAGTTGGGAACATACGAATTATGTATAGCCAAACGAAAAGTATTGTAATTATAAATGTTGGTAAAGAAACTAATTAAACTAATAGAAAGGTTTAAAATAGGATGACACTGAAGTGCGCACATTCGCTAACTTCAAAGGGATAAAACAAAAATGTATTCAAATAAAGTGATTTGGTTCTAATAAAAAAACTGAAATAAATAATGAAAAAGAATTTTTAAATACTTACAAAAAGTCTTGTGAAGCAAAACGATCACCGGCGGATAACGGATAAGGGTAGTCAAATTAATTAAAAGTAACGTTATAAAG
>JAGFPH010001720.1:237356-251450 GCA_018207615.1 Philaenus spumarius
GATAACGGATAAGGGTAGTCAAATTAATTAAAAGTAACGTTATAAAGATGCGCTAAAGACGAGGGAAGTTAACTTCATTGAACCCGTGTTTATAAAAGGCTTGGGCGTAACGTTTCAATACCAATACCAATTGATGTTGCTTAAACAATTTAAACGAGTTTAATAGATAACAAAGAAATTATACAATATTGTTTGAATTGCCTGACAATGTAAAATATAGATTGACCTTTTAATTGCACTTTCAGATTCACATTGTTAAGAAAGTCGAAAAAATATAATTGAAATACTATATTTATTTTTCAGTTAAAAGAAACTAAAACCTGAATTAAACTAACTTAAATTATTTTTATATTAAGACATATAAACATTTATGTACATTTATATATTTTTAGCTGACCTTTAATATTATTTGAACCACATTATTTGAACACAAATAGAAATAAAACGTTGAGTTTGTTTTTGTTTGAAATTATTGTTCAGTTAATGTGTAATTTCTGGATTGGGTTGACTGTTATTAAATGTTATAGTTGTGAATGAGATATGAGTTTTTGTCAGTATGACTCGGGTAAAAGTTTCATATAAAATTAGGCGTAAATTTAGAGGTAACCAGTATCAAACAATTGAACGTAGGCTTTACTCTCCAACAATCAAACTCAGATCTTAGGCTCACCTAGGCCTAGTTGTAGTTCTAGTTCAAGTTCACATAAACATTTGAGTTCTTCTAAAATAATGTACTTTGATAAGTTTGACAAATATAAAACACCAAAACAAGGTTATAGAATATTTGTTGTAACCACACTCAGTGACTCTATAAAACAATTTGTCAAATGCAAATTAAAGGTTGCAATGACTTTTTTGGGCTTAACATTTCTTATAAGACTAGGCAAGACTGTAAATGTGTTTTATAAATGTAACTTTTGACTGCAGTTTCATTGTTTTTTCAATATTAGTATAACTGACAGTGATGTAAACTTCAAGCTAGTGTATGGATTACGAGTCACCGTTAAAAGTTTGTCCGCTGGCAGAGTTCTGTGTACGCTGTTGGATTTACCCCCCATCAACCCATTACTTTTATTCCTTCAACAAAATACTAGGTTACGTTGTAGAAGAATGTCTAAAAGACATCATGAAAGAGACCACTCAGGAAGCTGTAGCTAAAAACAGCTCAGAAGAAATGCCTAAGAGTCTAGACTACTCTTGTCAAAAAAAGGACACAACTCTCAACGGCTTCATAAGTATTACATCTTTTTATACTAGAAAGTTTTTCTCAGTGTTATCAAAATAATGTGAAATATGAATTGTGGCAAAAGATAAGAATTAATTACAAAAACATGATTACCATACGCAACAAATTATTCATGGTCAAGTGGTGGCATAGAAGTTTCTGGAGCATTGCAGGTATTTCGTAACTCTGTAAATCAAGGAGTACTGTTTGTAAAATATTTGGGGATGAAGACTGCAATGGTATTAAAAAGTGTTTGATGACAATCCATTTGGTGTCAGTGTAAAATTAAGAAAGTGAAGAAGCATAAATCATGTAAAAAAAACGTATGGGCAACAGGCATAAAGACTTGAAAACAATATTTGGAAAGGAAAAACTGGAAGATGGAAAAGGAATAAGAAGAAAATGGACTTAGTAAAAACAAATAAACAATCTGCAGGAATATTGTTGCCTGGCTATAATAAGAAGAGGATTTAACCTTCAACAGATAAGGAGAAATGTTTGGGCAACGTGTTTCCACAAAGTGACGGATGATTCCAAAACGAAACATCTGCTGTGCCAGAAGGAACCTGATTCTTGGTGTGGCTATAATAAAGCAAAACCTCTCAATACTATTAAAGCACAATAATAAGAACAATAATTAATTATTGGTAACATGAAGTAATGCTGGAAATGAAAATCATTTTCAAGATCTTGGGAACCCAGACTATTTGAACAAAGTGTCTCTATCAGCGCACACAGAAAGTTTCAATATCTAAGTGTGGTAAAACATACAAAACAAAAGTTGTTTGTGAGACTAGACAGTCTGAGCTTTGATGTGTTTGATGCCTTATAAAGAATAAACAATGGTTTTACCAGTAAGTTTGATGTATACAATTAATTAGGAGTTTAACTTTGAGAACAATCATTGGAAGAACTGCGCAACCTTGACATTACGAGATTTAAAAAAGCAGAAATAGCAGCTAAGCAGATGACTAGTTAAGCTAGAATAACTAAAAAGTTATGGAAGTTCGCTTCGGATGTCTAAGAGGAAAAGTAGATCACCCAGCCTATGTATGTGGGATGTCCTCAATCAACTATATACTCTAGGACTCTTTTGATTTTTTAACCCTATGTTTCCGTGAACATGTAGTTTTACCCTCTGCGCTCGGTAACCATTACTATAAGATGAGGGCAAAGATCGGTTGGCCAGCACTGACCAACATGAAATTCCTCTAACGATCGGGAGGTTACTATTGCTGCTTAAGAAAATAAACATATCTTTTTTTAATTTCAGCTATAGACTCATAAAAGGTAGAATGGCTGGTATGTTATGCGACCTATGCATTGGAATAAACATCTAAATAAACATATGATTTTAAAAATAGCGCCAAATAAAGATCACGTGTTTCTGTTTGAGCTTCGCCGCAATAAGGTTTAGTTGGCTCAATTGAGTTCTATTGTTTAGTTATTATATCAGTTAAATAGATTGTGGTTTTTTAGTTAGTGTAAATATATTGTTGAAGAATTTAAGTTGATTGTTTTTGTGCATAAGTGTATATATTATGCACAAAATGTAGCACATTGTAGCACCAGTTCATGAAATTTTGGTTTTTATAATAAACGTAGATCACAATTGTTATAATATAAAACTGCAAAAAAATGTTTCAGTTTATTTATTAAAACTATATTGCTTTGTAGAAATAAAATATGCTTGAGATACAATTTTAAACTTGGAAAACTAAAAAAAGTAGTTTGTGGCTCACATTGTAGCATCAGTTCATGCAATTTTGTTTTTTTATAATAAACGTAGATTAAAATAGTTTGAAGTATAAAACTGGAAAATATATGTGTCATTTCATTTATTAAAAATAAACTTTATATTTTTGTAGAAATAAAATATGCTTGAGATACAATTTTCGATTGTCGTGCTTTCATCCTATGTACAAATTGGGGTGAATGGTGTAGACGAGCACAAAGAGTTAGAAATTGAGTTAAAAGTTTTTACCTGAATTTTTTTGCTGAATTTTTTAGCTCATGTAGGTTAATATATTTTTAAGGTGTTTGAACAAATTTAGGCTATAAGTGTAATATAACTTTTAATAAAATTATCTGTTTTTGTAAAACAAGTATTTTTTTAAAACATTTATAATAAAATTTATTAAAATAACTGTTTAAATATATATGTAAAAAAAAATACTTATTCATAAATTTATATTTATTATAGGGTGACAATTTCAAGTTGGTAATATTTATAGTTTTATAAATAAATGTACCTAAAATTAGTCAAATTAACATTGAGCTGTATAGGGCTCAGAGCTCCCATAAGCGGAAAATAAATCTCATTCAAAAACGAATACAATAGTTTAAATCGTTAATTAATGTATCATACAGTAGTTAGTTATGCATACGCATAATTGTATTAAGTTTATAATTTTCCAAATTGTATATAATCATAATTATTGGAGTATAATTTTATTTGAGTTATAACGATAATTTCAATAGTTTAATTTAGATAAACCATACAGTCACATGAAATACGTTAGCAATTATTACTAACATTTATAGCTTGACCAGTTTTTTCGTTACAGACGGTTGGATCGTAATATAAAACGTTATCTAAATAGGCTTGCAGACAATTTACAGTTGTCTTTTTAAAAGAATACTTTAATTTAATGGCTGTTTCAAAAAAAGGTTTATTACTTAGTTTTAAAGTTTTTGCAAATTCAAGTTTTATAGTTGTTTGCAGATGCACAAAAAGTTTGAGTTTTTTTGTTACTCAAATATTTGTACTAACCTGTCACCAACGTATAATGCCGTTGGTTAGCTGTTATTTTTTAGATCAGAATAATATGAAAATATGGGGTTGAATTGAATAATTGTAATTAATACATTTACAGTCTGCAGTATCGGTCTCAATAATACAATATGTTACCATGTGAAGTTTGTTGAAAACGATTCTTTTATTTAAACACACTAAACTGTAAATTTTACAATAATATTAAATCAAGTAAAGAAACAAATACTTATAAAATTTATGTGTTAATATTAACTTGTTCAAGAGTCTCATGTTTAATCAACTTAAACAAAAGTATGATGTCTTTCGTGTTAATACTTGTCCTTGAAAAATGAAATTATGGTACTTTACATATTTATTATGCGACATGTTTGATATAAATTAACAATCGGGAAACAAACGGGTTCAATAGTTGTTGCAATTGTCAAAACGTTGCTATAGTTACAAAACTAAACTCCAGAAAATACAACACATTAAATTTTCAGTTACACCTACTCATAACTATATATTCTCGTCAAAGAACATGGATTGTACAAGACACAATGAAAATATTTGTCATGCAACTGGACAGAAACGCAAACAGATGATTGAGGATTTGACGGACACTGTTAGGAAAGTTCTGGAAAAACAGTAAGGGATACATTATTACTTGTTAATTATATTTATCTATATAGATTACTAGCTGACCCAGCAATGCTTCGCTTTGCATAATTATTTTGGTGAAATAAATGCGACAAATGATCGTGATTTAGTAACTTTGACCCCCCCCCCCCCCCCCTAAGATTTCGAATTTTTCTAAACCCTTTCTTAGAGGAAGCTACATACCAAATTTCGTTCTAATAAGTTCAGTAGTTTTTGAGAATCTTGATTTAGTAAATTTAACCCCCCTCAAACCCCCTTAAAATTTCGAATTTTTTTAAAACCTTTCTTAGTTAGCACCTATGGCCCTAGAAGAAGCTAAATACTAAATTTCGTTCCAATCCGTTCAGTAGTTTTGGAGAAATCTAGATTTTTAGTTACTTTGATCCCTAGTTCATAAAATAAAAGGATACCCTAGGCCAAGTTATTTTTAACATCTTCTGCTTTATTCATGAGACCCTTACTTTTGATATTCTTTTTGTACTAAATACCTGAGAGAAAACACAGACCGTGAAAAATGTTTTTACAATTGGAACAAGATATTTTGCAATTCCTTTAATTTTCATTTACAAACTACACTCCGAAATTAAAACAGTAATTGATTGCAGTTTAAAAATATATTTACATAATTATTTCCCCTGGGTAAATAAAAAGTTACATAAAATACAGTGGAAGAGAAGTTTAAATTGGAAAATAAGATTAATAAAAAACAATTATACAGTTTATTAACTTGTTTAATACACAAAATTAAAAAAACAGAGACAAAGGTCAAACATTTGCACTGTTCGGGTAGGGAAAGATGAAATATTTAATGCAAATAACATTTAATTTAGTTTTAGTACAAAGCTTTGTATGTTTTTAAATTATTTCTTTATTGATTTCTATGAATAAGAATTTACATACTAACAGTATAATTTTATACTTACATTTACATTTTAATTTTAAGATTTAAGAATTTACACTTATAATATTTGATGAAAGAGTTATTTTTCAGAGCTTCTTTGAACATTATAATGAGTTTCGTAATAAATTATGTGATGTTGTATTTTGAACTTACTATTCTCTTTATTAAGTTTACAACGTAAACATTTCTAACATTGCTTTTTTCATGTTTGTTAACAGCGGAGTTCACGGTTTGGCTCAAAGAGAAAATTTACAACCGCAAAGAGCATTACCCTTAATGAAGTTTCCTGGCTACGTAAATAAAAAACACCCTGCTTTCACTCCACCTGAACATGTTCTCACTACAAAGGAACACTGCGAATGCACTTGTGTCAACTGCAAGAATTAAATAATATATTACAATTATAAAAAATACAGTCCTTTATTACATGCTAAGCAACAACAAAATTCAACAATTATGATACATAAGAAATTTTTGGTAAGTTTAAATGTTCTTTAAAATACCGTACCCTTTAGGAATACACCTAATGCTGTATACAATTAATATAAAAGGCATGCATTAATATAATATACTTTCTAAAATTGCTTTCTCAAAGTAGATTATGTTATAGTATGACTATTAACATTTTCAAATACATCTTATTGCAACAGTAAAATCAGTATTTTTATTATTTAAATGGTTTATTTTTTTTATTTTGATGTCCTAAATACTAAATATTGTAATGTCTGAGTATATATTTTAATCTAAATTGATTATATAAATGCTAATAAAGATCTGGAATATGCTGAATAGATATATTTACATTCATAAGAATTCACATTATACCAACAAATTGATAATAAAACCAGATGTTAACTTTTATTGTATTTGGTTTTACAATAAGCTCCGTTACCTTCAATTAAACATTTTTGACTAAAAGTTCCAGGAGAACAACATTCTGCTGTTTGCATGAAAATCACGAGCAATTGATTAGCTAAGCTTAAAAAATAATTTCCATGTCAAAAAAAAAAAACGTTGTTAAACAAACAATCCGCATACTAAATAAATTATTGTTTTCGAAACCCAAAACCTATAATCTACAAATCTTTAGCGAATATAATCAAGCGTTTGTACCACTTAAACAGCAGAAGTGTCATTAAAACTCTACATAACTTACAGCTACTTATTTACACATTATAAATAAGTAGTCTTTGATCCTATTTATTTAAATATTGCCAACTTGTAGCAGTAACATCTTAACAAGCAACAAAAAAGCACTTTACTTTGTTCACAAGAAATATGATATAAGTTGTATAATGTGTCTATTTAATTTATACGAGTTTCTACAATGTTATAAAATATTCAGAAGACAATGTGTTATTTATTTCCGAGAGCTATCAGATGATCCTACAGTATTCGTATTGTATATCCATTAAATTGCCTTCCTTATTATACAAAAATCAAGCTAGAGAGAACGGATTATGATTACATTCTATGATTTTCTAAATGGACTAAACTTTAGTAAAAAAAAGTTCTTAACGAGAGATTTCAGAAACATAGACTAGCGAAAGTGCCCAACGGGCCAATAGAGATTGTCACTTCAAAAATAGAAAGTTCGGGTGAACGGCTGGAGTAACTATGGCTCTCTTAAGCCGTAGCAATGCAATTCATAGTTTCTACCCCTTTCAAGCCTTAGGTGGTAGAAACTGCCCATCTGTTAAGTGTGTGGTAATAGGGTACATTCAACTATTATAGTTACATGCAAAGTTTCTTCAAAATCGACCAATAAATAGGAAATATCTGAGTTTTTCTGAAAATATAGCTTTAGGGGTAGTAACCACTCTTAGGATAAGAATGTTTAAAAACCCTTTCTTAGTACTCATCTAGAGCCTTTAAAGAAAATTTGTGCCAAGTTTCATGGTCGAAAGCCATATCTTTTTTGAGAAAATGTGATTAGCCAATTAATGAGTGGTATTTGGCTTTTACAAGTATAGATGTATCGCCTATTCCCTATATTATATAATTATTATTTTGTTTTAATAGTCTTCACTCAAAAACATAATAATAATAATTATAATATATTAATATTATAATAAAGTAATATGGTAGATACTATGTATCGTCTATTCCCTCTCCACGCGCTTACTTGTCTATATATACTATGTATCGCCTATTCACTCTACACGCTCTGACTTGTGTGTACGCAAAAAGTCACGTGACGCGAGATTTCAGAAACATAATTAAGCGAAAGTGCCCAACGGGCCAATAGAAGTTATCACTTAAAAAATATGTGTAATGTTTAAAAAAAAACAATTCTATGTTATAGACGCAAGTTTTTTCAATTTTTTTTTGTATGCTTGATTAGTTTGAGCATAACTATTTTTTTTATTAAATTATAATATATTATATCCTACCACTTTTGACGTTATGCAATCTTGTCAAACAACACTTTAAATGGGATTGAAAGTTAGAGTAATTATTGTTTTCAATAATATAGAAATATAATTACTAATTTAATTGAATACATGTTATTTTGTAAATATTTCCAAAGAAAGTTTGAAGTACAGAATATTGCACCTACGAAAATATTAATTGGGGACGTCTAGATTATACGTTAATACAGTTTAGTTGTAGACAAAATGTATCCAGTAAACTTTTTATAATAACACTAGTTTAAAACTAAACAATCTATGACGTTCTCTTGATTATTATTTTGTCTTTATTTAGAAAAATGTTAAATCGCATGCTGTTACTAAAAAATATAACAAACAGATTTTAATATTATCTATAACACACTACGAAAAGGACTACTTTACGTCACCCTCTATATACGTTTCCCATATCTCGATTATGGCACTCTCTTTCCTTTCAGAGTATAGAGTACCAACATCTTTGATCATTATTTCACAAATGTAAACTATGTGTTATAAGTTTGTATACTCTGTAAATAACTATCGAAATCGTATGATGACGTGTATAATCTTAGCTACAAATATACAGGTTTCAAACGATTGTTAAAATGTAGTCTAGTTTAAATTTTCTTTGGTTTTATGCTATGCTTATGAAGTCATAATATTGTATGTTACTTTCTGTTCCACTTATTTGTATGGATAACAAATACATACATGTTATTATGTGTAAAATAACATATTAAGTTCATTTAAAATAGTTATTTTTGATGGATAATTATTAGGTTACGTAATATATGTTAAGTTTCAAATGTAATATTACATAAATTACAAGAATTTTAATAAAGACATAACTAAAAAGAAATGTATAAAAATAGTTTATATTTAGTTACGTTGCAATAGGTCCTTTGACAAGGCAGCATTGCGTTAGTACAGTATTGAGTTTACTTTATTGTGATCGCATAGCAACACTGTTAACCTAGGGAGACAAAGTGATTGCATTTTGTGTATTTTATAAATGAATCTTATATGTATTTGTATATCTATATAAAAAAATATCTGTTTTCTCTATATATAAAAGGCAAAGCCCTCACTCACTCATCATCACTAATTCTCCCACTTTCCATGAAACTAGAGAGATGAAATTTGGCATGTGTATACATTGTGATGTAAATAGGAAAACTAAAGAAATTTAATTTTGATATTCAAATTTTTAGGGGTAGTTTTGGGGGTTTAGGGGTAGTTTTGACTGATCACAGTTTCTCAAAAACCATACCACCTAGGAACTTGAAATTTGGTACATATATTTGCTATACGGGCTAGAAGCGAATTAAGAAAGGATTTTAAAATATTTGTCCTGTAAGGGTTGAAACAACCACTAAAACAAAAAATATTGTTTCTTATATATCACAAAAACCTTACCACCTAGGAACTTGAAATTTGGTACTCATACTGCTCATAGGCACTAGAGGCGCACTAAGAAAGGATTTTAAAATATTTGGCCTTTAAGGGTTGAAACAACCCCTAAAACAATACATATTGTTTGTTATATATCTCAAAAGCCTTACCACCTATGAACTTGAAATTTGGTACACGTATTTGTCATATGGTCAAGATGCATACTAAGAATTTAAAAATATTTAGCCTGCAAGGGTTAAAACAACCCCTAAAACAATAAATAATGTTAATTATATATCTCAAAAACCCAATCTCCAAGGAACGGGAAATTTGGTACACATATTTTTCATAGGAGCTTAAGGCCCACTAAGTAACGATTTTAAAATATTTGGCCTTTAAGGGTTGAAAAAACCACTAGAACAATAAATAATGTTTGTTATATAGCTCAACCCATTTCCTAGGATCTTGAAATTTGGTACACGTATTTCTCATAGGGTCAAGATGCATTCTAAGGATTTTAAAATATTTAGCCTGTAAGGGTTGAAACAACCCCTAAAAAAAAAATAATGTTTGTTATATATCTCAAAAACCCAATCTCCTAGGAACGTGAAATTTGGTACACATATATTTCATAGGAGCTAAAGGCCCACTACGTAAGGATTTAAAAATATTTGGCTTTTAAGGGTTGAAAAAACCACTAAAATAATAAATAATATTTGTTATATAGCTCAAAACCCCCATTTCCTAGGAACGTGAAGTTTGTTAGACGTATTTGTCATAGAGGCAAGATGCGTAGTAAGAAAGGATTTTAAAATATTTAGCCTGTAAGGGTTGCAACAACCCCTAAAACAATAATAATGTTTGTTATATATCTAAAAAAAAGAATCTCCTATGAACGTGAAATTTTGTACACATACTTTTCATGGGAGCTAAAGGCCCACTAAGTAAGGATTTTAAAGTATTTGGCCTTTAAGGTTTGAAAAAAACATCCAAAAAAATAAGTATTGTGCGATATAATTTCCTTAAAGCTAGAAAACTACAATTTTGTACGTCTATTTCTTACACGATATATGTAAAAAGTAAAACAGTTTAACATTTTGTCACGTTCTGGTAAGGGGTGAAAATGTAGTAACAACCAATACAATTATAAATATTAATTAAATACCGCCTAGGAAACTGAAATTTAATACACATATTGCTCAATTGGGGCTAGAGACGAACTAAGAATTTGTTTTTAAATATTTGGCTTTCAAGGGTTGAAACAACCACTAAAACAATAAACATTGTGTTTATTTTTACTTTCTCCACCCTATACGTAGTATATGGAGAAAGTATTGTTTTCGTAAAAATGTTCGAATTTGAATTTTCAGTTGAATTATCTGTTTTGGTGCTCCCAGAACCCCAAAAAATTGTTTAGTGCAATTATCTGTGTTGGTGCTCCCTGAACCCAAAAATATTTTTAGTGGAATTTGGGAATATTTTTTGTTTTGGTGCTCCCTGAACCCAAAAAAGTGTTTTTAACGTGGTGTCTGTCTGTCAGTGTGTCAGTATGTATACACGACCAGAGTTGACACTATTGGTCCGATTTACATGAAATTTGGTATGTAGGTACTAAACCCTAATATCTCCAGGCGTTTTTTTCATTTTTTAGAATTTTTTATTTTTAAGGGTAATTTACCCCTAAAAACCAATAAAAAACGACAAAAATGCAAATTTCTCAAAAACGGCTCTAACGATTTTGATCAAGGTGCCAAACAAAATGACACCACCCGCTTTTATCAAAACTTCGGCGTTTCATAATTATGGGGAAATGTTAAAAAATAAACAAGTTTATGTTGTCAATCTAGCATCACGGCGACGGCCGCACGGGGTAGCACAACGGTAGCGAGGACGGCCAGTAATTCAAAGGTCGCGCGATCGAATCCCGCCTGGGACAATAACTTTTTTATACGATTGACGTAGGTAGAATATTTTTTTTTTTTGTTTTGTTCTAAAAAGTAGTAAATAAAATGATTAAAAACAATATTATTTTGACTACAGTAAGTTGGGAGAAAGTTTGTGTCAGTTAACTGATACCGTTTATTTAAACAGAAAATAGCCTCTGAAAAATTAGAATTAAATGCAGAAATAAAATTATTACATAGTAAAAAACAATATTTAATTAATTACATTTATAAAATGCATCTGTTACTTGCTAAGGGTTTTTCGAAAATTGAATTTTACCAAGTAAAAATGATTAAACCAACTGCACCCAAATTAAGATCCCTACAAAAAATCCATAATCACTAATCAATCACCACTAATTCTCCCACTTCCCATGATACTAACGAGATAAAATTTGGCATGTCTGTGTATACTTTGTGATGTAATTAGAAAACTAAATAAATTTCATTTTGATATTGTTTTTTACTAGAGAGATGAAAAACTACTTCCCATAAAACTAGAGAGATGAAATTTGTTAAAACATAACAGGTAAATTTAAATTAACGAGCGAGTCAATCGAAAACAGCCAATACATATACACGCTTAGGTAAATAATTTGAGCATGCAGAGCGCTCTCGCGAGCAATAACGAACTACCAACATTCGCGAATGAGTCAGCTGATTGTAATTACTATGAAACGAGATAAAATCACTAATAACATTTGTTAACTAATATAAACCAATGAATTAACACTACTTATATAAAGACCAAACATTCCTTAAATTAATAAATAAATATAAATATCACTCAAAACCGTTCGATAAAATTAAATAAAAACATGTTATGCGAACAAAGGGCCGGCTTCAAATAGCCTACGTAACAAAAATTAAGTGATGAAAAAGACAGATATTTTTACTAAATCAAGATAATTAAAAGATATTGTGATATGGAAAATTCAACCATAAAATTCTGCAACTAACGATACTAGATAGGCCTAATATAAGATATTATACGATTTATAATTAACAAAAACGAAAGATCAGATCTTTTTTGATAAAAAAATCATTAGTTTATAGCAGAAAAATTTACTAATTCAATAATTCCATCAAACATTTTTTTAATGTTATTTGTTCTAAACGAAAGGAATTGGTACATTCTAGGTTATTTGGTTGATATTAAAAATAATTATTTTATTGGTATACGAAGGCTTTTAGATAAATTTAAACCATGACAGAATTTTCGATTTTATTTTTAATAATAAATTAATTTACTATAATATACAAAAGAGTTATGCCTACTATAAAAGAGTTATTGTCTATATTAATTTTATCAGCTGTGTTAATGTCATTGTATACATTAATTAATCACCTGTGTTAATTGTTATTTTATTCACACTTTTTTAATTATTGTCCTCCACTTTAACCTTCTTATTAGTGAAGTATAGATTGTATTGTAAACACACTGTAAGTTGCTACTCGCATTTATTTTGTTATATTTGTTGTTGTATTATATTCATCGTTAATTGTTAATGTTGTAAATTGTTTTTCGCGTTTCTTTTGTTATATTTATCGTTGTTTTATATCAGTCGTTAATATTGTATATGTTACAGCAAATTGGGCTCTAATTAGACCTACTGTTAAAATCTTATAAAAATTGGATCTTTTAAAAAACTATTCTAACATGAATATCGACTATATAATTATTAATAATAGACTCTTCCCCTTTCAAGTGGTTTACATGTAACCTGACGGTTCATTTCTTTTTCATGCAATCAGCTATTTGGTATATGGACGTAAGCTGCATCACTACAGTCGTATTGTAAGACAGAAGATCGTTAATCATGCTTTGGTCAATTGGGAAAGGCTCCAAGTACACACTCACGATGTTACAGGCAACAATTACACCTCTCCGGATCACTATCAGCGGGAAATGCTAATGCTATCGACATATGGCTCAGCCTGTGAGTTGATTGCCGCATCTGAGCTGTTCAACTGTCAATTTAAGGTGTACCATGATGGAAGTTTATTCCATACATTTGGTGAAGGTAGACAACCAACAAAACATATCAAGTTCAGTGGTTATAATCTCAGCAGCGGTCATTTTGATGCTTATGAGGTAATCCAGACTGCTACCATTGATTCCAGATTGCTGATGACACCAGCCGTTGTCTTGGAACGGTGAACAGGCTTCAAAATGCACAATCAAAACACTACCTCACAACCCGATGAGTCTTACTTGGTTAGTAATGAACAATCCGATGATGCTTCCGAGGTGCCAGTGGAACCCAAAGGGAAACGAGCTAGACGGCGTGCACAATTTTCAAATACATCACGAATACAACAACTGCGTGAGGCTGCAGCAAAATACAGAAAGACGTTACCAGAATTTCACAGAGCTGCTGTTGCTAAATACAAGAAATTACTTCCAGACGTAAACAGAGCTGCTGTTGCTAAATACACAAAACATAATCCAGACGTAAACAGAGCTGCTGTTGCTAAATACACAAAACAAAATTCAAACGTAAACAGAGCTGCTGTTGCTAAATACAGGCAACAAATCCAGACGTAAACAGAGATGATGTTGCTAAATACACAAAACAAAATCCAGATGTAAACAGAGCTGCTGTTGCTAAATACACTCAACAAATCCAGACGTAAATAGAGCTGCTGTTGCAAAATACACGCAACAAAATCCAGATGTAAACAGAGCTGCTGTTGCTAAATACACGCAACAAATCCAGACGTAAACAGAGATGCTGTTGCTAAATACACGAAACAAAATCCAGACGTAAACAGAGCTGCTGTTGCTAAATACACAAAACAAAATCCAGACGTAAACAGAGCTG
>JAGFPH010001721.1:0-36759 GCA_018207615.1 Philaenus spumarius
GAAGATGTTGCAACAAAACGTTATGTAACAGAAAACACTCCGAATAAGGATAGTGAAAAATGGTTGTTTTCAAATAAAAGGTTATCGAATATAGGGAGCCCTGTTTCTGATAACGACGCTGTTAATGTGCAATCAATGAAGCTGTATACAATGACTATATCCGGATTAGATGCTTACAATGCGAATAAGCGTAAAATAATAAATATGTCTAGTGGAACCCATCCATACCATGCTGCTACTTTAAAAAATGTGCACAATATGTGTTTAACTGTATCGAACAAGCATAAAGAGGTATATAAATTATTTGCTGCGAAAGTTTTTCACTAAGTAATGAAAACGTATCCACAAGGTAGAACAAGTGAGGATGAAACTAACTTTATAAATTGGGATGATGTATTTAAACCGCTTGATGCATTTAAACCTCTCACTATTTAAACAGTTTCAGTATATAAAGAATAGAGAATAAATTATGAGGAAGAAATATAAAGCAGTTAGTACGAATCAAGATTTTGATAAAGTAGGAGGTGGATTAACATCGTCTGCTTTATCGGTTTTAAAAAAAGTCATCAAACACATACCGGTAGGTACAGCGTTGAACAGAGCTATTGACGTATTACCATTTGAACTTCATTTACCGGGAGGTTATAGATATTGCGGTCCTGGAACAAAACTAAAAAAGAGATTAGCATGCGGTGACTCTGGAATTAATAAATTGGACGAAGCTTGTAAGCTTCATGATATAGCATATTCTAAATATAGCGATTCTAAGAATAGATCGATTGCTGATAGAGTGTTAGCTGAGAAAGCGTGGCAAAGGGTGAAGTCAAGTGATTCTAGTATAGGCGAACGAGCAGCATCTTTAGCGGTAGCATCTGCAATGAAAGCAAAATCTGTAATAGGAGGAGGAATGAAACGTCGAAACGGATCACGTTTGAAAAGTAAAAGAAGATTAAAAAATCGACGTAAAAAAAAGGGTGGGTCAAAAAGGAAAAAGGTAAATAATCATAAAAAAAAGGTCGAGGGCTTTATCTAAAACCATATCGAAATGTCTATTAAACAAATCGGGTAGAATCGTTATACCCAACAAACCGTTAAGCAACTATGATCTGTATCACTATGTGGATTGTTTGAAAATACCGAATTTTAGAGGAGTATTTTCAAAAGATGAACTTCCAAAAAAAATGTGGAAAAATGAAACGGGGATAGTAAATTTAGACGATTCTTACGGATCAGGCACACATTGGATATGTTATAAAAAACAAGGTGACACCGTATATAATTTTGATAGTTTAGGTAATTTACCACCTCCAAGAGAGTTAAAAAAATACTTCAGACAAACACGTGATGTATTATACAATTATAACAGAATGCAAGATGTCAATTCTACAATTTGTGGGCATTTATGTTTGGATTTTTTAACGACTAAAATCAGTCTTCTTTAAGATGTCGTCTTTAACAGTTTCCATAAGCGGTACAACGTCTAATCTTCGCAGTTCCTTTTTTCCTCCATTACTCTTCAAAGAAGATAAGGAATGGGATGTAGCGTTATTAGACTTTACAACGTATAATTCAATTCCAAACATTATTGAAGGAGTAAATAATAAGATTTACTACAGCGAAAACATCGGTTTTGGATTGAGAAGTTATAAAACTATTGAACTGGAAACAGGATCTTATGAGATAGAAGATATAAATAGCGTGTTACAAAACAATTTAGGCAAGCAAAATATAAACTTGAAAGCCAATAACAATCTATTAAAGAGTGAGATAACTATCAAATTTTACATAGATTTTTCTAAACCAGCAAGACTAGGAGCTTTACTTGGATTTTCAAATAATCCTCAACCGTTAATACCCAATAAAAAACATATCGGAGTTGATACAGTCAACATAATTAAGGTGAATGTTATTAACATAACTTGTAATATAGTACACGGAGCTTTTAAAGACGGTGTAGATGGTCATATAATACATTCATTTTATCCAACGGTTGCCCCTGGGTTTAAGATTGTTGAAAAACCTCATAATCTAGTGTATTTGCCGTTAAATATCAGTCGTATTTCGGATATTAATTTAAACATATTAGTTCAAGATAACGAATTAATAGATTTTAGAGGTGAAACCATTACAGTTAGATTGCATAAAAAACAAAGGTAGTCTAATCTGTGAGATGGGATTATCTTTTAAATCGTGTTCAACGGAAGAAAACGTTAGTAGTTTTAAACCTGTTAAACAGTTAACAAGTGAAAACATTCTTTTCTTGAAAAAACTTGGATATAAAATTATTGACGATGGATATTCTAAACATCAAGAGTGGTCCAATTTTCGACGAAACAATATGGGAGAAGGAGTATCATTCGCACAACCCTTACGCTTCATCGAGATTGGGGAATAACGATGAGATACGTATTCCTATACAACAGCAGGATGCTTATCCGTTACCATGCGAAAGCTACTTATATATCGAAGGATAAGTTACAAAAGAAGATGGTTCCTCACCGTCTGTAGTGCCGTTTATAAATAATCCGATGCCATTTTTATTCGAGGAAATAAGATATGAAATTTCCGGTATTACAGTAGATTCTACAAAAAGAGTTGGTGTTACGTCTACGTTAAAAACTCTTATTTCATTACCGATGAACGAGGTGAATAAACTTTATACTTCAGGGTGGGTGTTACCGGCCGCTGCGACTATAACACCGAACAGTAACGGTTTCTTTGATTTTAGTGTACCTCTACGATCGCTTTTAGGGTTTGCAGAGGACTATCGAAGAATAATCATGAACGTTAAACAAGAGTTGTTCCTCCTACGATCTTCAACCGATTCAGATGCTATTATAGCACCTACCGGATCTACGGATACTTCGCTCGAATGGAAATTAATTTTAAATAAAATAACATGGAGAGTACCTTATGTGCGACTTGCTGATGAGCGTAGATTAACACTTCTAAAACAATTAGATTCGGATCGCGATATTGTTTTACCTTTTAGGAATTGGGAGATGCATGAATATCCTTTTCTACCTAAAACGCAAAGACAAACATGGAACATAAAAACTTCAACCACTCTTGAAAAACCTAGATACGTAATTTTTGCGTTACAAACAAGTAAAAGAAATGTATTAACAGCGGATGCAGGGACGATTGATCATTGTAAACTAATAAATATTAAACTATATCTAAACTCACAATTTTTCCCTTATGATAATTTAAATATTTCGTTTAAAAACGATAGATACGCCGAACTATATGATATGTATGCTCGGTTTCAATCATCTTATTACAATAGATCGGATGCACCTTTATTAACACCGAAAATGTTCAAAGAGAAGTATCCGATTGTCGTTATAGATTGTTCTAAACAAAACGAATCAGTCAAGTCATCTACTGTTGATATAAGATTAGAGTTTGAAACCGAAGATAATATCCCGGATAATACATCTGCGTACTGTTTAATATTACATGACACGATAGTTACATACACACCTCTAACCGGTGTAGTCAGAAGAGTCTTGTAAGAATGATGATGGTGGAGTAAAGGAATGTTCAACAACAAGTTTCCCTACTCCTTCGTCTCACGCGGATAGAGTATAAAAGCAGCGAATGAAAGTCGCGAGTTCACACTTTGTTTTCTGATTTCAGAGGTACAACATTGCTAGATATTATAAAATGGATTCACATCTGGATATTGCAGCAGCAGCAGCGGTGAGCCATTCAATCGATGAAAAGGGGATAGAGGAATTAAAACCCGATGTAGAAAAATCCGGAACTGTATTATATTCATCTACGTCAAATGATGATGAAGTTCATAATGAAATAAACGAAAGCGTTGGACAGTTCTTCAGTTCGTTTAAAGAAACCCCTATTAAAGTTTCAAGAAGAGGTGATAATGAAACATTAGATGTTTTATCAGGGATATACCTTAGCATATTTTATCCTCTTACGAAGTGCATGGCAAAGAATATTATAGTCGGAGTTTTTGAAGCGCTTGGTTACTTACCAGGTGTTTTAATCAATCACTATGGAAAACATGTTTTGTTTACTATGGATACATGGATGCATTTTATTAATAACGTTAATGATTTTGAGAAACACTTATTAGAAAAAGTTAGCGGTAAGAAAACCAGAATTAGAATAAAAGATTCAGACATTGAAGTTGACAACTTGAAAATCTATGGAAAACAATATATCAGACTAAAAGATTTTTCGCAACACGATGAAAAAGTATTAATAACAACTGATGAGTTTTATGTGTTGAACGGTGTATCACATGCTATTAACCGATACCTGCAACAGCTATCATTAAACGGATCTTATGTACAAAAGTATCTAATCGATGTGATTCATAACAACCCATCGGTCGAACCGGTATACGATGATATTGATTCTTCCATTTTAAACAGACTACCTCAAGAAGTTGCTTCACACAGATATGTTAAACAGTTTGCTGAACTGTTAGGTGAATTATCATATAATCAGCTTGAACAGGTTGAATGATTTGTCTAAACAGACACGTGGTTTAGGCCTACTGGGGAATGGTGACCACGTTAAAATTTCACCAACGCGCCGTGAACTGTACAGCAAGACTATAAAAGGTCTACTGTGGTGTGGAAACCAGTTCATTTCTTCACAAGCTTATGACCGGGGTGGTTCGGTTTAAAGAAACTGCGGACGTATTTATACTGATGGACGAAGATGAAGACCGAAGGATGGACACCTCGCAATATGATTATCATCACTTTCAAAGAAGAATCTCTAATATCGAACAAATATTACAACCTATTTTAGAGAAGAAATTGTTAAAGATAAAAAGTAGTAACATTGCATCATCAAAAAACTGTGGGAAACGAGAATGTATTGTAGAATTTCAAGCATTTTGAGGTAATTATAATGAATTTTTGATTAAAGAATTGGTTGTTTTAGATTTACCTACAAAAACTACGTATTACTTCTTATTCAAACCACCGTATTCTTTCGATACTCTAAACTATAAAGCATCTAAAACAAACATCTGGTTAACTAATTGTTTTCATCATATAAAATGGTCCGAAGGGTTTATAGAATACAAGGAACTTTTTAATATTATGCACCAATACATGAGACACTACGACTTTATACACACTTCAGGGTCTGAAAAAGCTAAATGGATAAACGTTCGTGTTAATGCTAAGGTTTTTAACTATACTTGTAAAACCATGCAACTACCTCTTACACCTGTAACATGTTTAGGTGTAAACGATATACGTCATTCAACCCAGAACTGTGCTATACATAACGCTTTGAGACTTGCGGACACGTTGGAACATGTTTGCGAATGTGAGGAAGAAGAAGAAACGTAAGACTGTTGGTGATCGCGTACCTATAAATACAGCTGAAATTTTAAGAAATTGTCCATTCTATCAAAACACATTTAAAGATACAACATCATGAGTGATTCTAATATTCAATCGTTAACCGAAAAATTTAATCTTGTCTCTAAAGCCAAGGGTGTAATAACAAAAAAATGTTCGGAGTTAAAACCGCTAAAACATTATTCAATTCACTCTTTCCTTAAAATGGAGACTCAAAATGGGGATGCAGTGATAGCAGTACTCGGAGATTCACCGTACAAACATGGTAACGATCCTATACTACAAGTATTCTTACCGAAAAGATTCGTAGATTTATTAATACACGAAGATTTGGATTCAATAGCAAAAGGTCAGTACTATCTTGTTTCACATGGACCATCAGGTGTGAACTCGACGGAGCTAACACTTCATGCAGCGGAAAACTAAAAAAATTCCATCTACTACTCTTCTCCCACTTCTTTTTATGTACCCCCCCCACCACTTTTATAGAGGATATAAAGAGCTGACGATGTGAACTTGCTTCAGTTGCTTATTTCTTGTTGTACAGGAAACAACTCCCTGAAAAAATGGCTGACACAGGTAAGGAGTTTGTTACAGTTGTTATCGATATCTGCAAACAGTCTTCAACATCATCGAATAAATCGATACTTTATACTACCGCTGTTAAGGTTGATGCTAGCGACAGCGATTTGATTTCAGTAAAACTAGAAACTAACTCCGATTCGCATCGTGTTACCAGCAAAGAAGTGCATTTTAAAAAAAATTTAAAACCAATAATACCTGATACAACTTCTTTAACTTTATATAACGTCTGTTTTAAAAGTTATCAAAGCAATTCCTCTAGATTGGATACGTTTAAAAACAGTCCTAAAATTTTGAAGACTAAATCTCAAATGTTTAGCGATGCTGGTTTCTTTTATGCAGGTGAGGAGGATAAGACAATATGTTTTTGCTGTGGAATTGGTTTAAAAGGTTGGAAAGACAATGATCATCCTTGGATCGAACACGCAAAATGGAGTAACACGTGTGCGTTTGTTTTGGTGACTAAAGGAAAAGGATTTATCGATAAGGTTTGTGGATACCTCTCCAATTTGAAACGTCAACTTCCAAATTTACCTACAACAGAGTGTAAAATCTGTTTATCGGATGAAGTGCAAGTACTTTTTTATCCTTGCAAACATTTAATATCTTGTGTTTCTTGTGCTCTGTGTTGTACAAACTGCGGTGTATGCAGAGAAAAAATAGATTCATTTGCAAGAGTGTTTCTATCTTAGCAAACATTTTAAAATCGTCACGTGGATCAGTATACCTCCTGGGGAGATTACCACGTTTAAAAAGTATCAATGCGCCGGATAGCTGTACAGCATGATTTTTTTAAAATCTACTGTGGTGTGGAAACCAGCTATAAATTCGCCGAAAAGCTGTACAGCATGATTTTTTTTAAAATCAACTGTGGTGTGGAAACCAGCTTAAAAGTTCTTTGTTAGAACCTGAAGCGATAGCTACAAGTCGTACGGTGTTATTGCAGAAATTTACTTCTCTATAATATACCGTAAATTGGAAATCGACTTTAAGCTTTCGATCGCTTTGTAAAAAAATAAGTACTCCCAGTGATCGATCACGATCACTGGGGGTACTTATTTTTTTACATCTATACCGTGACCTTGACATACTTTTTACCCCTTCGAAGTACCCGGTTAAATTACACGTCATAGAACTATGACGTCACTATCCCACGTCATAGTTCTGAGGTAATAATTTCCACGTCATAGTTCTGACGTCACAATTTACCTACGTCACTAATTACCCACGTCACTACCCCACGTCACTACCCCACGTCACTAATTACCCACGTCACACACACACACGCACGTACACAGGTTATGACGTCATAAAAAGTTGTGACGTATTGCACCCGCCTTTCCCTCTACTAACATACGCAAACTAACACTACGTCTATTATAGTTTTCATTATGTTAGTAGTTGCAATTGTGCATGTTAAAAGTATTAAACTTAATTAAACTATTTGTTTTAAATTTAAGTAAACTAGTTTCTGTAATAGTTACCGTTAAACACACTACTTAACAAATTATCGAATGTATTAACATATAGGAATAATAATAATAATGTAATAAATTACCTTAAAAGGTCCGTCTTGTGACTTCAATTTTTATCCGTGACTAGTTTCGAAGTCGCAACTTCATCATCAGAATTTCCCTAGTTTGTTCATTCCTTCTGCAGGAATCGTCAAATATTAAAATAATAACACACAACACATACACAAAAACTAATTAAAACGTTCATGACTAGTACCGGTGTTAATATTTGACGATTCCTGCAGAAGGAATGAACAAACTATGGAAGTTCTGATGATGAAGTTGCGAATTCAAAACTAGTCACGGATAAAATTTGAAGTCACAAGACGGACCTTTTAAGGTAATTTATCATATTATAATATTGTGACTTATTGTGCTATAAAAATTGCATATTGAATAATAATAAGTTATTAAATTTACCTGATATTCGTTCAGTTCAATACCTAGTAAAAGTTACACGAAACTAACTAAACCCTTAACTTTGAGATTTTAAAACAACGTCTGTTACTAATTTCTTATTCAATGGGTTCTGTACATAACAAAAAGTGTTAAAAAATCTATCTATATAAAAGCGAAATGGCACTGATTCATTCATCAGCAGAACTAAAAATCTACTGAACCAAATGAGTTCAAATTTGGCATGCATGTTCAGTTGGACCTTTAGACGCGCACTAAGAACGGATTTTGAAAACATCCCAAAGATACGCCCAATATTCGCGTTTTTCTAGCGATTTTTTGCGTTTTCTCAGCTTTTTCGAGAACTAATTGGCAGAAAATGTTGAAATTTGGTACTTAGGTTTGTTTAAGGCCTAAAAGTAGTCTGTTAAAAAATGTTTGAGATTCTCCCAAAATTACGCCAGAAATAGGCGTTTTTGCATTTTTCCTTGCGTTTTCAATGCGTTTTTGATCATCCTCAAATTACGCCCGAACGGATTGGAATGAAATTTGGTATATAGCTTCCTCTAGGGCCTTAGGCGCTCTCTAAGAAAGGGTATGAAAAATTTCGACATTTTAGGAGGGGTTTGGGGGGATCAAAGTTACTAAAATCATAATTTCAGATCTTTTATTATTATGACAATAGTGCTTTTATTATTTAAGATCTATATATATAAAAGCCAAATACCACTCACTAACTGAACACTTCAAAAGATTACAATTACGTTAAAAAGACTGAAAATACTAACCACCACGGGCAACGCCGTACGTGTCAGCTAGTAGTTTATAATATTGTTAATTCTATATTGTAACAAATATAGAATTTACCCAACTCGACATCTACATTCACTGCTTCGGAAAGTTGGGCAATTACTTCCTAGTTAGCTCTGGGTAGAGAAATGCCGAATTACAAACTTTTAATGGAGCATTTCGTATTCAAGTTGTGGCACACCTGCTCTGTATTCACCTGACATAACAAAATATAACTCGATTAACTCGTGAAATTCGTTTTTCTCTCGCACCAACGCAAACATTCACGCAAAAAATACATTTATTTTAAGGTTTTAAATGATATTTCACTCTAAAATAGTTTTAGGGTTAGTAGTTTTAAATTTAGAAAAATCTAATAATAAAACTTGAATTGTATTAATAAACTTTGAGTTAGACGAGTGAGAAGAAATTATTTTAAAATAATAATAACAGTACACTAATTCTCACCCACACGTTTAATGATCAAACGCGTTTCAAAGACAAAATCGTCATCCTCAGTGAAACATTGAATTGTATTGTTCTAAAACCGTAGAAGGTAAATATTACTATGACAGTAATAGGTATGGTTACAAACATATCTGTGGTTAACACTTGTATGAATATGTTATTTATTAAAGTTAGTTTTGCATTGTTTTTTTTGAAATGTATTTAATTCTATCAAAGTTCTAAGTTTCGGGGGCTTCCTCCAAATTCGACTTACGATGACTCCAAAGAACTAGAGACGATTTAATAAAATAGTTAATATATTCTTAAAATTACTCAAATTTCTACAATTTTATTCTTCACAGTTTCCAATAGCCTATATCTACATATGCCACATCTTTATTTTTCTCACTCTTATAATTTTTAAATGTCATAAAATCTTCTCGTTAATAAACACAATTAAAATTTATATTCAACTAAAGAGAGCTGGTCTAGTTATCTAATATTCTAGTGTAATTAATTTAGAATGATCTATACTAATATTATAAAGAGGGGAAACAAATTGTTTGTTTGTATAAAGGGAGTACTACTATAACTCTGGAACTACTGAACCGATTGAAAAAATAGTTTTGCTAATAAAAAGCTACATTATCCCCGAGTAGTATAGGCGTAATTCATTTTGATAAAAACATTTTCTATTTCAATATTTGTAAATTTAGCCGGAAAAAAATCTTAGGTTAGGCCTAGACTGATGAAACAACACATATATTTACATTTATTGCCATAGCAACCAATTGAATAAAATAACAGATAAAACAGCTGTTTGCTCCAATATTTCCATTGACAACTGATTTCAAACTTCGAAGCAATTATTTGTATTTCTAACTTTTAGGTTAGGTTTTTATTAAAGTGTAGACCTGAGCCTTGATGGTTCTTTTAAACCTTATTATAACTGCTGTTATAAAATATACGAAATAATTTGATTTGAACATTTAACATTATTTATCATCTCAGCTCTGGGGTTATTATTAATCCTACATCTTGATTATAAAGGAAACATAACTTGATTATGTGTATAGAAGGTTCCAACGAGGTTGGCGTGCTGAGCAAGCAAGTGTTTCCCCTAGTTTATTACTAATTTGGACCTTAGTTTAAACAACTGTGACAGGTATCCACCAACTTATCTAAGAATGACCACTGGATCTATGTTGTTAGTGATTGTGCTAAATAATAATTTGCTTATTAACAATAGTCGTGCGTCACCTTATTTGAAGAACCTTCGAACCCACAACCCATGCCGACAACGCCTGTACATCCGCAAGAGGACCGACGGCACACCCTAAAAGGGAGTCGTAGGCCATCGCCCAGGACTGCAGAGTCTTCCGCAGCCCTGACTATCGCCAGAATAAAATTACAGTTTTGTAAACAGTTGACCAGGTAAGCCTTAGGACCATACCTTAAAAAAACGGTTCAACTGCAATCAATTTTTTTCCCTTAAGCCTTAATAAAATGCAAGCTACTAAATTTTTTATTAATTTACTTGAAAATGCATCAAGTTGAATCGGAACTGAAAGAATCGGAATCGGAATTGAATTTAAACTAGAGCTTAATATGTTACTTCGTTACAAAGTAACAAAGTAACGGACAAAGTTTTGGAAAATTATACTTTTATTATAACACCGGTTCTTGTCCGTAAAAAAAAATGTCAACCTTGTCTTCATTTGAGCGATTCATTTGTAAAAAGCCAAAACTGAGTGCTATCTCAACAAATATTAGGTACAAAATGAGAGAGGTTTTGCTATCCCATCAGTACATGAAGAGTGGTGCTTATCAGTTACGCATACAGTAGAGAAAGTCAGGATCAAAAGTCAAGGGTTGTATTCCCGGATCCATTTACATTTTCACAAAACCTCAGATAAATTATTGGTACCGTACTACATTTATTTACAGATTCTATTTTTAAAATGTGTTGGAATTAACCTCGACCTACCACTTACTTATTTCTAGTATTAAAATATTAATAACCTGTTTCGATGTTATAGTAAGAATATCATTTTCCAGAACTTTGTCCATTACTTTGAAACGAAGCAAGTTACTAAGCTCTAGTTTACGCCATTCTGTTTCACTTTTAATAAGTTTTAAAAGTGTATTAACTTAAGGTGTACAAACTTATTTTCAGTAACAAAAATAATAAACGGGGTTAAAGGGACTTGATGAACACTCTGTACCTACATTATTTAACTAGTTTGTATTATTTATATTAATTATTTAAGTCATCGGAATATTTGTGTGCTGAAACACTGTTTATACTTACCGTTCGCATAATTTTTGAACCATGAAAACTACATCACATTTTTTCTGTCTCCTTTATTTGGATACCTTAGAGAAACGTAAATCAAATAATTAACCAAAAGTCGAAAATAAGGTTATGTAACATATCTCGTAAAATGTTAAGTCTTAGCTGTTAGTTGTCTCTTTTTGATGTAATAATGTGTAATTTATAAATTGGCGATATACTTTGGAAATAGTCTACCAGGATTGTAGTACGTTTGTTCTCAGCCCAAAGCAACCTGCAGAAGTTGTATTAAACATTTTAAGATGCATTTTATTCAGAGCAACTAACTTTTTTTTTATTCATTATTTTCCTTGTACAAACGAATTGGTAACACTATTTACTGTTAGTTATAACAAAACCAAATAATAATATGTAACTTTAAACAATTATTAAACAACTTATTAACTTAAAATAATTCAAATTGAACTTAAATACTATTATACAATAATTTCAACAATATTATAAACACAAACAATGAAAGAAATCATAAAATTACCCTTCTGGTACAAGGAAAATGTAGGCACTTCATTTAGGCTTTAATAAGCCTGTTTAGAAGCTACCCTCATTAAGAAAAAAAAGAACTTAAATGATACTTATCAGACTTCGAATAAAAAACAAAGAGCGGTGAAAACTTATAACATACTTTAACAAAATAAGAATACAAAAAACAAAAATTAACACAAAGTGTGGAGTCTAAATTGAAAACAAAAGTTATTAAGAAAATACACAGAAGTAATACTAAAAATACTTTAACATATATTATACTAGAAATTTCAACGCAATACACACGCACAAAAATAAACACAGCCACACATACTTTCACACACAACAGTCCTAAAACAGCGTTCACATGTTGATTAAGTTTTTTAAATTACAATTTAAAAAATGCTATTTATATCATCTAAATCGTATAGCCATTGCCTCAAAAGCTTTAGAAAGGTTTTAAAATTTTTAATTTTTTTATATATTGTGGCATATTATTAAAAAGTTTCGGGGCAACAAATAAATAAAATTTCATAAAACAAGTCTTTGGTACAGGATGTTGCGCACCACGCCTAAGTCTCATTTTATCTGGGTTAAGTACTAGTTCCATATTTCCACTCCGTTTGTAAAATCTTTAGGACTTTTTATACGTAAAGATGGAAGTGGAAGCTGCAGTGGAAGTATTGTTAAATATCTGAAAAGAGGCATTGAAGGTACCCTTTTAGATTTATGACAAATAAGCCGAACACATCGTTTTTGAATACTCAAAATCTGTTTAAGATTAGAAATGTAATTACCTCCCCATCATGCCAAACCATAAGTTAGTCTACTATGTATTAACGAGAAATATACAGTTTTTAAAACGTAACTCTAGGAGCTAAGTTTTTCAAAAAGTAAAACACGCGCATTATCTGGTTTAATTTAACTAACACTCTTGGCGGACGGTGTTCTCCTTTACAGTTTAAGTTTATTGATTGATTATTATTATTCCTAATTATTGCATTACTAGTCTCTTTACTCTTGCGTGTAAAAGTATTTATATAAACGGAGTATACGTGAACAGTAGCATCACATCTGCAACACTAAGCTTTACTGAACAAAACCGTTGGAAACCGATTGCGTACAATTTATAATGAATTCCACATCATCTGTTTCCAGACAGGAACGCATTAATTTAACCGCTTTGGACGAAGTTTCGTTGACAACGTAAGATGATAAATTGGCCGAGTTTCCTAGCTATTGTAAATGTCTGTATAAATGGACAGGAAATATTTAGTAAACCTATTTTATCATTTTCTATCCGTATAGTTTATTTGCCATCCAAAACAGTCTTTGACATTTTGTTTATTTTCAAGGTTTTACCAATAAATATATAAACAATATTAATTCTCAAATATTGAGAGTGTGGCGGCAATTTAACACTATTTCATACTTAATGTATAATGTACCGAATATGTATTAAATCTATGTAGAATGTTAGATATGCCATAAATCCCTAAAGAAATAAATGTATATAAAACCCTGATTGAAAACGTGACCATCGAACCGCTTGGAGAGTAAATAAAGAAATGGATTTGAAAGTAGACATAAAAATCCCTTTTATATCTTTTGGCTATTAATGCAATCGTTTGAACGCTTTAAACGTGACCTGAGTACTTAAACTAAAGTCTGAAACCCATTTAAGTCACTACTGTTCTATTGTTTTAGTTACTCTATGTTTAATTTTAAACAAAATTGATTAAACTGTATAAACTGATTCCGAATGTCGCTTCATACGCTTACTTATTTTCTTTTTACACTAAAATTAACAGAGCTGTAATAATTTAAATTTATAACACACTTTTGAAAAATCCGGTATTATCACATAGCGACATCGTATCGTGTCGCGTATCATGTCGCATCACGTCATATCATATACTACTATTATTGTATCGTATATTATCATATACTTGTAAGCCCCCTAGAAATCATAGGCAGATTAATTAGATACACATCAGAAATATATAATTTAAAAAAATACTATTTAAAAACAACAGACTTTATCTAGGCCTACCTAACTATGCTGACGGGGATTTTTAACTCTGTAAATGTGTACAATTATAAGCAGAGGGGTTTCTGTCAAAAACCGGATTATTCCATTTTCCAATAAATGATATTACATATTCTTTTAATCTATTTCTATATGATGGTTGAATGTGTTTCTACAAAAACAGGATAGGAGTCAAACTATCAGCTGTTGAAAATATACAGTTTCTACAAAAAGTGGGTAAGTCCAATGAGTTTCCACCAAATACCGGATTAGTCCTGGACAAGTCCAGTTTTTGCAAGAAACAGCTGATGTAAATAGCGCTGCTGTAGTGTCACTCTTGTGTCTACTGTTTCACTGTCTTAAGATATTCTTTCAGTGGTCTTCTTTTTAATAATAGGTTAATTTATAAATTTATTATTTTTAATAATGGAAGATCATGTCATTGAAAAAGCGTGGGCTCTTAAAATAAAATATAAGAGTGGGCAGTTATGGTATACGGTAATATCTTTGGCATCCACAATTTAGGAGATGATTCCATTTCAATGTATCGGTATTGTGAAAATGAAGGAAGGAAAGGGGCCAAAGAAGTGACAAGTTAGATTATTTAAACAGAGTCCCGAATGAATGTAATATTTTGGTTTTACTCAGTGATGGGTGCCCAGGCAAGAACAAAATAATTAAAATAATGGTTCGATATTTATTTCGTTTGGTACATATTTTGAAGCTATTTACCAGAGTTATCTATATATTTTCTGTAAGGGGCCATACATATATGCCTAACGATCAAAACTTTTCTTTGATTGGTATAAAAAAGAAAACTTTGGAAACTGCCGAACTGCCTAATGTGTGGGATAATATAATAAGTGCTAGGAAGAAACCTAATCCATCCCACTCCACATTATGTAGAATAATGACTTCAAAGTCACAACAACTGCAACTAGTCCTTTTTTTTTTTTGAAGACCCCAAAACCACCTCTGAATTTAAAAGAAGTTAGGACGTTGCAAATAGAAGACAGTTAAAAATTCATATTATGGCCCTTGGCAAACTCATATTGTGCGATCAAAAGTGCCAAAACTATTTAGATATACCTTTATTATACAACCATAATCCAGGAATAAATCCCCCAAAAAAAGAGAGACCAGCAAAATCTCATGTCCTACTTGAATGATCCTGCAAGTCGAGATTTCTATAATAATATTATTAGTGACAACTAATCGGATTCAAATGATGGTATTGAAGTTGAAATTGATGACAATTAATGGGATAGATAATAGTATCATTTTTAAAACTGCAAACATTCTACAAAAACCGGGTATGTCCAATATATATAATTTTTTTCAATAAAACTACTGAATATATTCTACTCTAATTTTAATAAGTTTATTTAAAGGTTAATGACTACATATAGAAACATTGTAGGGGTGGGAAAGTGCAATCCAACTAGGCGAGAACGTTTTTTGTGTTTTCTGGAAAACTAGTTTTTTGGACTAATCCGGTTTTTGCCAGAAAACCCCTTGATTATAAAACTGTAGGCCTATTTGTTAAAATTTTGTATTTATATTCGTTGTTATATATTTAAAGAAATATAAAAATATTGTCTTTTAATTTCTTTTTATTTCATATTAGAAGTTATGAATTTAACTTCAATCAATATAAATGATCATATTGATAGATCAAATGATTTATAAATTATTAATATTATAGTGCATACATTAATAATCGAATATGTTTATATGTTATACGAAGATGTACGAATGTTTCCGAAGCTAAAAGAATAAGTATCTCTTCTTTAAATTTGTATTAACGAATATATAGATTATAAAAAGTTGTACTTATATACAGTTTATACCCGCAAAGAAAATCTTATAACGCATTATAGCATACATTAGTTCTATAACTCATACTTTTAAACAACCAACTTCACAAGAAATTATAATGATTAAAGTTGTAAACGTATCCCCAAAGTATAATCTACGCTAGGTTTTGTTCAAATATTACAGATGATGGGTGAAAAATCAGCTGTTATATTATATGTTACTCACGTACGGACGGACGTACACTCGCTTTTATCGATATATCACACCAAATTAATCATAGACGTTCATCCTACTGACAGAGGCAGCTGTAATGTTTTGTTTTGCCAAGAACAATGTATGAATACTGAGCGAAAGTATAGTCTCCAATGAATTATAATATTAATACAACTTTTATATCTCAAACAGGTTAAGCAAAAGTTGTTTTAGTAGTGGTGTATAACATTAGATTGAAATGTTTTTTTTATACTGTATGATGTTTAGAGAATAAGTAAAAATGTGTGAACATATTTGCATTTTAAAATATAAATTTTCATAATCATTTTACGTTCTTCTTAAAATGTATAATGCAAAGAGAAAATATATCTAGTTATTTTAAATTTATTTTCAACAGAAAATGACTAACAACGAGTTGAATACCAAAGAGCTGTAAAATCTCGGTGCCGATAGATTTCCCTGAGGGAAACGTGTCGCTTTGAATGTTAACTCGGTGTGACAACAGTTTGTGCAGGCTACTGTACTGAATAATGTTTCATGCATAAAATAGAGTTTTGTCTTGCCTTCGTTATCCAATTAACAATGGGAAAATAAACGTTACCAGAAACTGGCACAGCCTTTCTCACAAACATATTTAAATTATTAACAAGTTCACTGCTAATTTACGCACATGTGAGCTTGACACTGAACACTATGAGAAGCGGCCGCCGCACAGTGAACTACGAGCTTCGCACGCCAACCACCGTATTGGGAGTATTATCAATACACAGTGCATTGCGTGCTTCTCACGTCAATATCCGTATTGGGAGTATCTTCAATACACAGTGTATTGCGTGCTTCGCACGCCAACCCTAGTATTGAGTGAATTTTCAATGCACGGAGCATTGCGTGCTTCGCACGCCAATTTTTAGGCCTAGTGCTATGGACGCACAAGTGCGTGCGCTTTAAAATATTAGTAATTATTACGTAGAAAGGTTCAAAAATAAAAAATAAAGTAATTTCTACTCATTTAGGCTATAAATATAAAAAATAAAAAAGGTCAGCTCCTAGCATAGGAAATACGAAATTTGCGTATCAGTGAAAGTGTTAAACAGATTTACTGTGACTTCATAATTTTATTAAAGTAGAAGAGGGGATACATTAAAGTAGGAGAGTAACTAATAAATATTATTATTATTAGCTAAACGAGAAGTTTTAGAAAGATGCGGGTTTTTGCATATGATTGGGTACATTAAGGGCTACAAATAAGCCAAATTTTATCAAAATTGTTAGAGTGGTTTTTTTATAAAACAAATTATTACTCATATTTTGGGGGTTTTTGGCCAAAAATGGGGTTGTTTTTCAAAAAATTCAACACATTTTTTCGTGCATCTATGCAGGCATAATTGACATGTTTGGTGTAAATTTGTTCGAAATCGATCGAATAGTTTTCTCTCTAGCTTTGTATACAAACAGAAACACAGACAGACATTTTGTAAAAACCATTTTTTTTACTCAGTTGGTCAACAAAACGGATATTTCGACAAAAACCTCAACATCGATTTTTTTGCGATCGCTGTACTTCCTCTATATTATAATATAATGAGAAAGCAAAAAAAAAAAAAAAAAAAACAATTGTTTGTAGAAATCCTCAAACTGAAGTGGTTTTCTTATTAAAGTAATTACTAAATGTACAGTTATTTAATAACTTTGACTACTTAATAATGTAACATAATTTAAACAATATATTTTTATATAAAAACACATCTAGTTTGAACAATACAAAAACTCTGTTGAGTGATATTTGTATGAAACATATTTTCAGTTCTAACGTTGCGTGGTGAAGAAACTCCTAATAGATGAAAAACAATTTCACACGAAGTTCTCGGGTCATAGATAACTAGCTTTGAACCAGTTCAAATATGCAATTAAAAAAGTATGCACGTTGTGAAAGAATTCGAAATGTATAATTCGATTGAAGTAAAAAATGAACAAAATGCTGAATAACCGACTAAACTTCATTTCAGCAATTCATGAACGACACAGTGGTAAAAATGCAAGAAATGATGTTACGGATGGGTGCAGATTACAAGCTTATTGAAATGCGCATATATAATCTAACTGTAATTTCTTAATTTTGTCGTGTTGTGTTGTTTTTACGTTGTTATGTTAATATTTTGACAAATTACGGACGGATAGTTTCTGATAGTAAATTATACGTCTAAAAGCTTCAAAAAACCATAAGACCAAATGTATCGCATGACAGACATAAGAAAGGATAGTACTTTATAAACCATGGTTAACTTTACTTTAGAGATAGACGTCAAGTTTATATAATGTGTGATACCATTGTATTTGGACAACCTAATAGAACTCCGATCCAATGCAATATTTCGTTCCACTCTAAATTCGAAGATAGTGGCGCTATCTATTGGGGAAACGACGGAAGCTGTGTGAAACATCAATGCTAACAATGATTTCTCCCTAGGGCTGCGTCGCGGCGCGATCATGCACTATTTTCCCGACAACCTTTTTTTCGGCACACAGCCCCCGTATGCATGCAACATCTATTTTATTATTCATGATCTATTTTGATACTTAGTGTTATATAACCTTCCATTAATTAACTTATTAATAAAAAGTAATTTGTTTAACTTCTATGTAGACATAGTTTTAATAGTATTTTTAACTTTTTATTCCGAGTTGCCCACTGTCTGGAGAAATAAAGTATGTGTTAATAAGATCAGTATAAATAGTTCAACTAATTGTCGATAAAGGCATAGATCATGAATAATGAATAGATCTTGCATCCATACGGCAGCAATGTGGCAAAAATTAGGTTGTCGGGGAAATAGTGCATGATCGCGCCGCGAGGTAGCGCTAGGGAGAAATCATTGGTAGCATTGGTGTTTCACACAGCTTCCGTCGTTTCCCCAATAGATAGCGCCACTATCATCGAATTTCCAGTGGAACGAAATATTGCATTGGATCGGAGTTCTATTAGGTTACCCAAATACAATGATAAAGGTAAGACCTAGGTTAAGGCACGAGGAAATATTGTGTGCAGTATGACTGATACTTTTGTTCGCAGACTGATGTAGGGCATATTTATTCCGAGTTGGGAAAACTCAGTCCTTTACGCTATTTTTACGTTTATAAACAAGTGGGAAAGACTTATTGACAAATATTAATCTCAACTCTTTAGCGCAAGTAAAGCTAAAAAATAATTCTTTTGAACTCCAATTAACTCTAATTAACTCCAGCTCTGTACACATCCTTACAGACACACAGACACACGGGAAAAAGACAGACATCACCACAAAACCACTTTTTTGGTGTCAGGGAGCACCAAAACAGATAATTCCACTAAACAATGTCTTGGGGTTCAGGGTGCACCAAAACAGATAATTCCACTAAAAATTCAAATTCGAAAATTTGGACGAAAACAATGCTTTCTCCATATACTACGTATAGGGGGTAGAAAATAAAAATACCTCTAATATATAAAGCACTGTTAGTTAAATTCCATTGTTTAGATTAACAAAAAGGAATTAACAAGTAAATATACTTGGTTGAGGTTTTATTTATGAAAGAAAAAGGAATAATAAATTATAGTGTTTCACTGAATGAGCCGACGCTTCCCAGATTTCACGAATAAATTAATTAAATACAATATAGCACGAGGATTATTAGCTTGGCGCAGTGGATGTCATCAAATGTTTAACTACCAAGCTTTCATTCGAAAGGAGATATTAAATTCATTTCAGGTTTCACACCGACCTCATTGAGCCATTTCATATCCGCCGAGTTGGGGTTTTATTTAAACTTTCTTCGGTGAATATTATTAAAACAATATTGTCAGCGGTACAGAACAGAATCTAAATGAGTGGATTTACACAGCAGAATAATGAATTCGTTGGATTTGTTGCGTCTTTTGTATAATCTTTTCTGCGCTTCTATGCGTAAATTACTGGTTCGTTTATTGATTGTTTTTAAAGCATTTAGCTATATATATATATTGTAGAAATGTTGACTAAACACTCTCATAACAAGGCCCTTATTAGCGAATTTCCATAGGAAAGATGAACTATTGCAGTGGCCTTTATGGTGAGACTTAAAGTTGGGAGTAAATGAGCACTGATCATGATCCCCAGAACACGTTTTGGAATGTCATAAATTTTTTAATATATGTATATTTGTGTTCGCACTCTAACGGCCGCATTTTAAGTCCGATTTCTTACACACGTTGATTGTCTAAGTCGCTCGGACAAGTTCGTTAGCTAAAAAAATCAAACAATCGGAAGAAAGTATTTTTAATGGAAGTATCTTTTTTTTTAGATTTTTTGTACTAGAATGAAACTTTTTGGGGTTTACCTAAAACATAAATGTAGGATATTATTCTGTACATTTTGTTTTTTTTTACGCGACCTTAAAGCACGCTTGGTTCCCCCAGAATCAATCAGTCCACAACCCGAGGCCGGAAGGCAAAGCGAGTTTTTCAGCTGCGAGTGTAATGAAGGAGCGCGTGAGTCGAAGCTGGAGTCTTAGGTGCAAACAAACTCTACTAATATATTTTGAACACACAGGCAGCTATTTTCAACGCTTTCGTGAGTAGAACAATTTCCGAAATAGTAGGTTGAAACACTAAAACATATACATTTAATTTTAGAAATTCGCTCAACTCACGTCAGCGGTTCAGCTGCGTGGTCGAATTATTTTGAATAGTTCTGAGGCTAATGATTTTAAGACATTGAGTTTTTAGCTTTACTTGCGCCAAAGAGTTGAGATTAATATTTGTCAATAAGTCTTTCCCACTTGTTTATAAACGTACAAATTGCGTAAAGGACTGAGTTTTCCCAACTCGGAATAAATATGCCCTACATCAGTCTGCGAACAAAAGTATCAGTCATACTGCACACAATATTTCCTTTTGCCTTAACCTAGGTCTTACCTTTATCATTGTATTTGGGTAACCTAATAGAACTCCGATCCAATGCAATATTTCGTTCCACTGGAAATTCGATGATAGTGGCGCTATCTATTGGGGAAACGACGGAAGCTGTGTGAAACACCAATGCTACCAATGATTTCTCCCTAGCGCTACCTCGCGGCGCGATCATGCACTATTTTCCCGACAACCTAATTTTCGCCACACTGCTGCCGTATGGATGCAAGATCTATTAATTATTCATGATCTATGCCTTTATCGACAATTAGTTGAACTATTTATACTGATCTTATTAACACGTACTTTATTTCTCCAGACAGTGGCAACTCGGAATAAAAAGTTAAAAATACTATTTAAACTCTTTCTACATGAAAGTTAAACAAATAACTTTTTATTAATAAATTAACTAATGGAAGGTTAGATAACACTAAGTATCACACATTATATAAACTTGACATCTATCTCTAATGTATAGTTAGCCATAGTTTATAAAGACATCCTTTCTTATGTCTGTCATGCGATACTATTGTTCTTATTGTTATTAAAGCTTATTGGACGTCTAATTTATCATCAGAAACTATCCGTCCGTAATATTTGTCAAAATATTAACATAAAAACACCACAACACGACAAAATTAAGAAATTACAGTTAGATTATATATGCGCATTTCAGTCAGCTTGTAATCTGCACTCATCCGTAACATCATTTCTTGCATTTTGACCACTGTGTCCTTCATGAATTGCTGAAATGAAGTTTAGTCGGTTATTCAGCATTTTTTCATGTTTTACTTCAATCGAATTATACATTTCAAATTCTTTCACAACGTGCATACGTTTTTAATTGCATATTTGAATTGGTTCAAAGTTAGTTATCTGTGACCCGAGAACTTCCTGTGAAATTGTTTTTCATCTATTAGGAGTATTCTGTAGACGTCCCCAAAATTTTCACGTTCTGTGTGTATAGTTTCTGAAAGTAAAATACAAACTTACATAAAAATGTTTTCTTCTTTTTTCCTAATATCTCTAAGTTGAAAACCTAAACATAGTGTATTTTTCTAATTACTGGTTCGAAAAAGAATTAGAAAATGTAAATGTATGCTTAAATCATAAGCTAGATATTAAATTCGGTAGACTTTAGGTTACTCCTGCTAAAAAATAAAGAGATACATGTAGTTTTATTTTGTATATAAATAAATGTATTAACATGTAATACAAATTTGTTATAATTAGAAATATATTTTTTATTTGATAATAAAGATAGTGTTTTTATAAACTGTTTGTTACTACTCTGTCGATAAAACTATGTTAATCTTTAGTTTTTAAACAAATTATATTTACACTTCCAAAAATATCGTTAAGTATTTTTCTCTAAAGAAACATTTTGGAATTAATTTATTCCTTTTTTTAATCTAAAATAACATCCAGATATTATTTTATTTACAGTTTTGGTTTTGAAAACGATATTTAAGGTTTTTACCCGACTCTTAGGTTGAACCTTTAATTTTATAAAATTCTTAGGTTAACCAAAAAATTTCACGTTAACTTACAAAGTTTTCAGGATAATGTTAGGTTTGAGTCAAGTAACTCTTGAGCCAGTTGCCAAAATTGTATAGAATTTTAAATTAACTTCTAAAAGTTCACTTATTTTTAACAAATTCTTAGGTAAACAACTAAACTTTTACCCAATGTTTAGGTTAAACATTTATTTTTTACCCAATTCTTAGGTTAAACCTTTAATTTTTGCTCTAGTAAAACAGAAAGCAACCTGCGACTCCAGCGCTTCACCCTATAGCGGCGATAAGGTTACACGGACATTGCTCATCCTAAATCCATTTAAAACCCGCAATTAATTGTTCAAATAGCGTTTTTAAAAAAATACCAAACTCTTGCCAGGAGTTAGAATTAATAAGTCAAAGGGGTTGAAATGGGGTTGCTACGCCTATAAAATAAATATAAATTAAACTAACGTCCCAAAAACTATAGAGCTGAAATTATGTAATATTATTTTTAATGTGTATACAGAACTATTTGCAATTTAATTACTTAAGTCAAAGGTATGGAATGGAATATTACCGCTTCAAATTAAATAGCAATCCACTTACTTTTTCTATATTCTCAAAAACTAGTCCAACAAATTTCACAAAAATTTCACATTTTACTCAAATTATTACCAGGATTATTTATAGAACATGATCACTACAGGCAAATATATTTAAATAGGGTAACTACCGCTGTACAATAAAAATAAATTTCAGTAAATTCCTACAAACTTTAAATTTATTTAATAGTATTCTTAATTTATTGCTATAAAATAACATTTGAAATTCAATTACTTAAGTCAAAAGGATGAAATGCGATAATTACCCTTGAAATTAAATCAAGCAATAACGAAGCATTGCCGGGTCCACTAATTTATAGAAATAGCTGTTTAAAAGTTGTCATTTTTTAACCACGGTGTATTGCCATAAGCTCGTTCAACATAATTGCAATAAAGATTATAAACGTTGACCTACATAAAGTCTGAAGCATAAAATGCATATGAATATAATCGAGCTTGACTAGTATTTCTAAAAATAAAAATAAAAACACCGAACACAGTTCCCACAAAAATACGTTTAATTGTCCAAACGCGTTTCAATGATTTGAAAACTCATTTTATTTTTTATTTATAAATACAATGTATAAATAAGTACAGTATTGAGTTTGGCTCTTGACATGATTCATTTTATAATGATACGTGTATTTTCATAAAGTTTTTGTTTGACATAATGTATGATGGACTTTACTAACTGGTATGGATACAAAACAACATTACAAAATGTTATGATTACAAACAATCGGTTAATCTCCAAATCTAAACTATTTATTCTAATTAAATAGAACTTCTGACAGTTACACACTGTACATGCAATACCTGTTGGGAAATCAATTACTCAGCAATTCACCACCAAGGTTCCATTTACCGACATTGATTCAATATCCCTCGGTAAATATTTCACAAAAGTCTCCGGAGCAGGTTTAATTATTCAAAGGTTTAACACACTGCGGGTGTCATGGTAATAACACACTTTCTATACGCCACACTGGAAAACTCTCACAAATTATAGTTTGTTTTACGAACTACGTACATGTTTACGTTTTCCTCTATAAATACATAGTTTCAAAAAGCATAGTTATCTTATTAAAAGCATAAAAGCATAGTCAATGTAGTGGCGTGGCCAGGGGTACGGGTGGGGGGGAGGGTGGTCCTCACCAGGTTCCACGAGCAGAGGGGTGTACGATTTTAAATTTTCTTACTTCCATTTTAATATATACATATAAGTTTCTGTCTGTGATTTCAAAATATAACCTTTTTCGTAAGCTTATACGGTTATTCGCAAATTATCAAAACCTAAACACACATTTATACATTTTTGTCTGTCTGTCTGTTTGTTTGGCCGGGCTAATCTATGGAATGACTAAACTGATTTTGACAACACTTTCATTAACATTTAGAAGACTTTAGAATATTTTAGGTTACTTTTTATTCCGAAAATATTTAAAATTCCTGTTAAAAAATTTAAAAATTGTAGACAAAATTAGGGATTTTATGGACAAATGTTTGGGATGTTAAGTGTCTATTTCGATCTATGTCTTACGTTATAACAGGTCACAGGTACCCACACCACCAAACTTAGATCCAAGTGCCTCTGTCCTAATCAATCATCCTTTCCGTAAAAGATATTATACAAAAATTTTAAAATTTTAAAATTATGAAAAAAATTTATTGTTTTTAGGGTTTGTATTCGTATCACCGCAGGGGTTGGCAAGAGAAGCGAGCAGAAACTAGTAATTAATAAAATGAAATTTTTTAGGTAGTTTACAGCAGGAATCACAAGAACCAAACAAGAAGGCGTTGGGCCTTTTTAAAGTTGTTGTGATGGTATGGTTTTTGTGATTCACTCCCAAACTGGACTTTAGCTTTTAGGTTTTATTTAACCATTTGCGTGTCTGTAGCTTCTCGTGAGAGATGTTTTTCAAAACTCAAACTTATAAAGAGTTACCTAAGATCCCCCATGAGCCAGGCAAGGCTTTGTAGTTTAGCTATCCTTTCTTTTGAAAATTCCATTGCCAAAAATATTGATTTTGATAATATCATATCTAGGTTTTCGGACTAGGAAGTTCGTAATGATTCGAAGTTGAAGTAAGGATGTAAAGACCAAGAAACAATACCGTTGAGGGACGGGCTTGTGTACACCGAGACCTTAAACGCTCCAATCGCCTTAGTGCGACGTTGTCACGTTTTTCCCCTCTTCTAACTGAACGCATTTATAATTCTTTAAACTGTGCGCTCAAGCCTCGCGCGGTAAATACCAGGAGTGTTCGAGATTAGTAGATATGGCAACGCTGCGCGCCCATCCTATTGGCCGCCACGCAACGGTATTCTTTAGTGGTCTTTAATATAGTCTGCGTTATAAAATTTGTAGCATAACACCGACTAAACAATATTTATATGTTTAGTCTAGGTTTGATATTAATACAGTTTATTTCAAAATATTAATTTTAGTTAACAAGTTTTTAAGTTCATTTTTTATAAAAAATATTCTATAAAAATATGCAGGCTTACAGTATGTATTTAGACTGTTATACAGTATAAAAAGCTACTGTATTGTAAAAATACTGTCATTTCCAAAGTAAAAAAAAGTTAACCGGCTTGGGGAAAACAAAACACATATGTGATACCGGATATTCTTGGCCAGTATAAAACTACTTACAAAACTATCTGTTTATAACAATTCAAGTTTTGAATAAATACAAAAGATGTCCAAAGTGTGCGGTTTTATTTTACGCCTAATACATACGAGCCTATCAATGTTGCTAATGTCGTGTAAAATTGAATAAATCTTTCAATTTAGCGGAGAAAATTTGTTTACAAAATATATCTTCATTTTTGTCAGATTGAGAAAACAGTACAAAAATTCCCCATCAATTTAGAGGCTAGGTGAGGGGTGTAAACTAATAGCTGGGAGTGCAGATTATGCGAGAGAGGATTGGGTGACGAAACACTGTCCACGCCAGGGGGCATTAGTCAATGTGAGGTAGACATTATTAATTACAGGTATTTGTGTTATGCCGCAGCGACTTTCAGTCACTAAACACAAACTATCTTCATTTTTGTAGCGTTATATAAAAAATTATTCGATCACGCGGCTGAACCGCTGACGTGAGTTGAGCAAATTTTCAAAATTAAGTTCATAGGCCTATGTTTTAGGGTTTCAACCAACAATTTGGGAAATAGGTCTATTCACGACGGTGCAAAACAGCTGTAAAATGGTTAGCACACCATTCCTCATATCGGGAGTATCTTCAATACAAAATGCATTGCGTGCTTCGCACGCCATTCCGCATATTGGGAGTATCTTCAATACAAAATGCATTGCGTGCTTCGCACGCCAACCCCCGTATTGGGAGTATTTTCATTGCACAATGCATTGCGTGCTTCGCACGCCAACCCCACGGTAGGATCCACCACATGGCTTTGAACCGGGTACTTCTATGTATCTTACGTTTTGATCGATTATGGGGGAAAGAAGCGAGGTATAAGGTCGCGTAAAAAAATTAAAATGTGTAGAATAACATCCTACATTTATATTTGTAGAAAAAACTCAAAAACAAATTCATTTTCGTAGGAAAAACCCAAGAAATAGTTACTTTCGGCCTAAAAACGTGATTCCGATTTTTAGATTTTCTTGGCTAACGAACTCGTCCGAGCGACGTAGACAACCTCCATTTGTACCAAATTTGAATCAATTCGGACTTAAAATGCGGCCCCTATAGTTCGAACACATATATACATATATATATATATATATATATGATTTTTTAATGACACCCCAAAACGTGTTCTGGGGACCATGATCGGTGCTCATTTGCTACTCACGACCTTGGGTCTTACCATAAGGGCCACTGCAATAGCTCATTTTTCCTATGCAAATTCACTAATATAGCAGAGCATCTTTTTGGAAGAAAAGTTTCATTTATTTTGTTGTATTAAAGTATCGTGGATGATTTGCAAATAGTACAAATTAGTTTTAGTAACATTACCATCATTAAGTTTCTATTACACCATACATTAGGCTACCACGAAAAGCAATAAACTTGTAATCTACAGCTGTACACGTATTGTATACAATTATACAACCACGAAACCAATACTTTGATATTACAGCCAGCTTAACATAGTATGTTACCTTTCGTGTCATAAGTAACTTAATAGTAATTATTTGTACACGTGTACCTGTATGTTATTTATTAACTTAACTAGCTGGTACCTTCGGCTTCGCTTACAGATGTGATTCAATAAATAAAAGGACTATCAAGTAAATATCGTGCCTTACCCTGATACGCAATAACAAAAAAGAAATATTTTAGATTCGAGTTCAATGGCCCAAAAACGCAAAGTGGGTTTCACCTAAGTTTGGCCTAGGTAAATTATTAGCTATGTACTACCAATAAACGTTAAAAATCAAGTCGTTTTCAACCAATTTGTTTTTATTACTCCCTAACGAACATACAAATTACAAATCAGGTTTTGATATGTATTTAACGTTATGAGTACACTTCACATTATGGCATACTGTTTTGATATATATTTAACCTTTAAACCGGTGCCGTAGTTTATAAAACACAGAAGATCTTGTCAAATTGTTAAGCTTTTTATCCAAATCAGTTGTTTTATTTATAACGGTCGTATCACGTCCGTTCACAAAACCCATAATTTTTTAAATAAATATATTTTTTACATTTTTAAATAGGCACCCTATATAATATTTCCTTAATAAAGGTAGCCTAGATTTATCTCTGAAAAGTCCTCTGCATGCAAATGAAAGTTTCGTCAAAATTGGTTCACCCATTCCAGAGATTAGCCCGGACAAACAGACAGGCAGTTAGACAGAGAGGCAGTCAGGCAGACAGAAAGACACACAACAAATAAAAACAATGGAATTTTAGGTTTTTGCAGAGTTTGAATAGCCAAAATGAGCTTAAAAAAACTTATATTTTTAAATCACAGACAGGCACTTGAATTTTATTTATATGTATAGAATTGTATTATCGAAACGAATAGTGTGAAACAAAACCTAAAAGGTTTTTCTACAAGAACAGAACTCCTCTTATGCAAAACAAGTAACTCATATTTAAAACACTATCTCCTAACGTTTTAAATAAAATGTGATGTCATTAAGTTAATGAACTACCACCCATTGATTCTTGTTTTCATTCATCTCGCTTTCCATAATGTCTACATAACAGGGTTTTTGTTTATTAGTTTGTGGAAATCATTACAGAGCATTATTTAAAGCAAAAAGGCACAAACACGTTTTATAGTTTTAATTTTAGTAACCGTGGAACAAGTGGTTTCATAACAACAATCCTTTAAAAGAATTTATAATATACAATTTAATCCTTAGTTTTAAAAAGCAAAAAATTAATTATAAACTTCTGCTTTACTATAATTATTTTTGTAGGTTTTATGATTTTTAATTGTATTTTTAAAATGTATAAGGACATTGCAACTTTATAATACAACCTGCTTTCTACAGGAGGTAGCTCTCTCTCTCTGATTGTAAAGGTTTGCTCCATTACTGAATTCTTTCATTCGTTATAATTTATTCGTTTTGCAAATTGTCCAAAACAAAATCAGACCGGAACTGCTACTATATCCAGGTTGTATAAATAAAGCCGTATTGATTGTAGGTTTCCGTTCCTTAACACACATTTATTTATCACGTGACGATGCTGTGTTATTAATTACACGACCACTTTGTTAAATTAATGCATCCACGTAAACATCTGCTGTGCGCTGGACCTGGCTGGCTCGACGTTCATTTATTATAGTTTAATTTAAAAAGCAATTAATGGAGCGATACTTTACCGCCTGGCTTTTAATTAATACGAAAATAATGTATCCATAAAATCTTGCATACAAAACAATTTTTTTTTTCTACAGCTACTAAATAAAGTGCATTTTTGCACACTCACTGCAGTGCGCCAACTAAACTGCATGTGTTCAGCGTCAAGTAATTATACCTCTTTGTTTTACTTTCTGAAAATTTCAATTGTTGTGGGACTAACCTCTGTAAAACGTATCTTTTTTTAAAACTAAAACACTAATTTGACCCATCATCAACAGTGCATGCAGACAGCATAGTTCAATTCGCTGATGATACAACTTTGAGTTTGCAAGCAGACTCAATTCACAATTTAGAGCACAAGGCTTTTCTACAAGTCAATGCGGCCAGCCAATACTTTGCCGAAAATAATTTGACAATAAATTCTAATAAGTCAAAGTACATGTCATTTTAATTTGAAACATAGTCTAAATCGGGCATCGAGTGTTATGTTGGATGATAGTGTATTTGAAAAGGTCAAAATGCTAAGTTTTTAGGCTTTTGTATTTATAATATGTTGACTTGGGTTGATCACTTAGCATATATTTGAACAAAAATTAATAAAGGAATATTTATACTTTACAACGGAACACCTATTGACGTTGTTCTGCCCCACGTTCGGGAGCCAATTATACAACGAACAATCGCGTGCTGACGTTCTTTTGTTGTATAATAAGTTACAACACCTACTGGAAGCCTTTAGCCAAAATTTTATCTTTAGCTTAGGTGATGCAACTGGGTGTCTGATACCTATTTCTATAAGTATTTCGACTGACTCTAACACTTTAAAATAGCTTCCAGAAATTAATAAGTTTACTAGCTCTGAATTTAATTTATGAGAACTCTTGATTATTTTTGATCTCAGGGAAATGAGAACAGTGGAACAGCCCTTATAACTTACCTTATTTGTGCTTTGATTATTTCTACAGCTAAACACATTTATTTGACTATTTCTAATAAAGGAAAATCTCATGAATGGATAACCATATAACAGGTAATTGATTACTTTCAGTATTTCAGTATAAAAATTAATAATTAATTTATTCAAAATTCAAAATCAAAACCTTTTCAAAATTAAACATAAACAACTCGCTTTTCTCACCATCTGCTTGTACATATAATTTCTATTCAATATTAATGTTAAACCTATAATTCTAATTTCTAATAGGCTTGGCAGACAGTCTAATTTTATAATCAATTTAATTTTAATTTATTTGAATTTAATTTATTTACATTTAACTTTAGGGAATATCGAATTTACATTTATTTAATTTATTATTTGAATTTAATTTGAAACTAACCTATCTCAACCAGTACTTTAAATATTTTTATTGAATTTACTCAGGCAATTAATTAAAATGGGGGACAACGTATTCTCGTTTACACAGACCTTAGTTCAGCGTTTTTCACCAACGGTTTTCCGTGATGGATGCCGCTATGTTGATGGGCTGGTGTTGTAGCTGCTAGGATGCTGTGTCTGGTAGCCTGGATTTTCTGATTTAAAGTTGTTGGGTTGTTATGATGGCTACAGATGTACTTGAAGAGCAGATCTGGTAGAATCTAGTAGAGTTACAGTTGATCCTATTTCTTCCTTGGTTCGTGAGAAGTGAAGTTCCGTTTAGAAGATCATGTCCTGAAGGATTGCCTATGTCGTCTCAGTATCGCCAAATAGAGTTATTTTTGCATTAACTCATTTGGATAGGCCGTAGAGTTACTCCTGAAGAACTACTTCTGACTTGTAGTTTATATTTAAAAGTTATTTAAGTTTAACGAAGAAAAAATATTTGCTGCAGAGTGACGTGAAGTCTACATTCGTAACAATTTGAATCTAGAGTGAGTCTTAGAGCGAGTCCGAGAGAATGAGCGATTCCGAGAGAGTGAGTCCGTGGATTTTCCGCGTTCAAGCCTTTATACACTTCGTGACGTCATTTCTTACATGCCCTTTCCCTCATTTTTTCAGTAAGCCAATTTTTCTTTTGTACAAACTTTTTTGGTCTTGAAATGTGTCTAAATTCGCCCTGGTTAATTTTATATAATTTTCTTCTTTTCTTTTCCTTCCATTTTCCTGGAAAACACCAATTTCTCTGGTTAATCCGGTTGCTCGTTGACGCCCCTTTCTGTAATCGCGGCTGCATCCCTTCCACTTTGACCATTGAAACTTACTTGTTTTTGATTTCCCGCTGTATCTTTTTTTCCTTTTAAGTTTTCCTTAATTTTCTTTTTGCACATTTTCCAGATTGTTCTTGGCTATCCGTACGTTTTTGAATCGTGTCTGTACTGTGATTTTTACGCGTGCGCGGCACGTTTACACTTTTCCGCGACTTCCGCGACTGTCTTTCGCGTTCAATGTCTTTTTTGTTTGTTTACGCCGATTGTCTTTAACACCTGTACAGTTCTAACACTTTTCACCATTTTTACTTATTTTTTCTCTTCTGGGACTTAGCCTACAATCGCAAAAAAGTTCTTTGGGGGTTTTTTATTTACTACGCGAAAAATATTTAAGTTACTGGTTTCCTACCGATACAATGTTAATCTAACCCTAAATCTCTTTACTTTATTATTATTTAAAATTCAAAAATTCATCTTTTATTACTTTAAAAGGCGTGAAAACTCTCACCATTTTATCTTAATTTAATTTTACTTTTTGTTCCCTTTTTTACACAGAACTATTCATTCTTTAATAATTCTTGTGAGTGAAAACCTTTGATTTTAATTATTTCTCCCTTTTTAAGGTGTGTGAAATTTGACACTTGAGCTAACTTTTTTATTTTCAATAATTCGACTTTTTCTTATATAACCTTTTATTTTCGTCTACTTATGTAGATTCCAAAAATATCTGACATTTTCAGTTTCGAGTTAAATTGAACTTTTCCCTTAACTTTAACCCCTGTTTACTTTGGTAGTGTTACCTTTTATGATTTGAAATTCACACGGCCGTAACTCACGCGTTTAGCGCTACGTATTAAACCATGAAAATCACAAATGCATAAAATTCCTGGATTCCTTTATTCCCCTAAAACTCAGCTACTTTCAGGCTAAGTCAGATTTCCTTTCTTGACGTGTCCTAGATCAAGGTTCATCTTGGGAGATAAGCCTTGCTCTGATTTAACTTGTATTTTCGACCTACAATTGACACTCACCGAAGTCCGGCCTTGAAAACATCGAATTTTATAATTTAATATAAAAACCGATTCTTCCCGCCTTACAACGGCTAATATCCGTTGTAACTTATTTGAAATTATACTGAAAACCTACTATTTTATTAACAGCTTACTATGGTCTTGTATATCCCTATCTGAACTGTGGAATTCTTCTTTGGGGAAGGGTTTTCGTCTTGCAAATTGAATATTTTTAAGTTTAAAAACAGCCTTAGACAATTACTTTTGTCTAGATCTTTCTACTCTGTGGAGGAGTTCTGTGTACTGTTAGCCAGCCTTGAAATCGTGGATGTGTTCTCCAATTTTAAATTAAATGTTAGTTGTAGTTTATGATCGTTTTAAATTATTTGTTATATATTGTTCAACACGTGATTGTTATAAAATTGTTACATGTTGTAGTATTTAAATTAATTATTCTATTTAAATTATGAATATTATATTTTTATCAAATACTGTAGTATATGTGTAATTTAATTTTTAGTTGAATATTAGATTGTATTGTTTGTTCCCTCCTTTAATAGTTAAGATTTCTTATCTTTGTGTAATTTGAATAGTGTTTGTGTATTTTTCATATTAATTTATATTGGATGTATCATATATTCATATATATGTATTTTGGTTGTAATAAAAGTGAATGAAATGAAATTAATTTAAAATGTAGCTGTAGGAAAAACATTGTGTCGGCTCCGCATCAGGCGTCAAATGTTTATATCGTGCGACAATCTCATCTTTACAACCTAGATACACAAAGATCTATTACGTTAGAAATTTTGGAATAAAATATTATCGTTTTGCACCAAAACTAATTCCAATATTTATTTAAAAAATATCAAATAATGTTTGATTGTTTATTATAATATTTTGTATAAGAAACTGTGAATATATCATAATCAGTTCACAGTTAGCCTTAGTTACCATCCAATGCCAGTGAACGTGTTTTCTTACCAAGTACCGTAGTATATATGTGTATTTAAAAAATACACATAAATAATTAAACTACAAAAACTAATGTCCTAAAGAACTAAGGCTATCAAATGCTATCTTAACTTCAATAAACTTAACAGTTCGTTTCAAAAATTATTTAATATTGATCAGCCTTAACATAGTTAATTGAAGTATTTATGGAATTTGATTAATTAATTTTACTTGTTCCTAGACTACTAAAATTGTGCAAATAAACTGAACGCCTCTTATATTAAAACTTTAACATTGTTTTACATAATCAAGCATTCAAGCTATTCAACATATTATGTAACAGCATTGTAATTAAGCCAAAGAGATGAAATGGAGTAACTACCCTTAAAATTAAATAATAATCCACTTACTTTTTCTATATTCTCAAAACTACTAAACTAATTTTACTAAAATTTCACCATTACACACATTAGTACCAGAATTCTTTTAGAGAATATTGTCCCTACAAACAAAAAGATTTAAATGGGGTAGCTACCCATATACAATAGAAGTAAATTGTACTGAATTCCTACAAACTATAAATCTAAAATTATTTAATATTGTTCTTAATTGATATAAAAAAATTACAATTCGATTATTTAAGTCAAAGGGATGAAATTGGATAACCACCCTTAAAATTAAATCAAGCAATAGCGAAGCATTGTCAGGTCCACTAGTTAATAAATAATGTTGTAAAAGAAATGTAGGCCCTTGGGTTAGGTTAATATTGTACTCCAGACATCTTTTGCTTCATTTATAATCTACGGAGACGATATATCTGCTTTGGATGTTTGCCAAGAACATTATATCGAGCAAGTACACAGTACACTGCATGTAACGGGACTATTGAACCTGTACTAAAAGACGTTAGTATTATATTTATTTCCATTACAAATAATAAAATAATCGTTAAGTACTAACTTTTTAAGTTAATATTTAAAAAGGGCAATTAGTATTAAGAAAGACCATTTTTATTTAACTGGATTCACGTGCTGCATATCAAGAAGTACTAGAACAGATACGAAAAAAAAGTAGTTGATAAAATTACTTAAACGGTTTATAGATTTGTGCGAAAGTGCTTTTCACAGTAATTATTAATGTGTTAGACAATGGCTGAAACTAGATGAATGATAGTCATCAGCTAAACAGAGAACAAAATAAGACTGAGAGTAGCATTTACGCAAAAATAAAGGTAATCATAAACCATATCCAGTCCAGTAAGGCAAAATAAATAAATCATAAATGTTTGTTTAAACTTGTACCGAACGTTTGAACAATTAAAATACAATTTACCGTTTATAGTGATTTGGATTTCATTAACATAAGCTGTATTTTAAATGTACAGTGGACTCAATCTTGGAATGAGTCCCGAGAAGAGGAAAAAGAGGGAGGGGCCCCACGCTTTCTTTGTTGTGTCTGATGTCTGCAGTACAACCGCAATAAAAAATATATACTTCTGTTGCGCATGTGTAAAGTTATGAGGAGACTTTCCTGAGTTACCCTTAAGAAAACATTATATTTACTTTTCCCCAAAACTTAAGTAATGCTATGGGCCGTTCTTAGTTATTCGATTCAAATAAAAATTATTCAAATAGTAGGATCATTAATCAGTCAATCGTATGAGCTCGTGTGAATATATCTAAAGAGTCGGTTCGTTAAATTGTATTTATTTTATAATTACCGTTATTGTTGTTTAGTTGAGTCGATTTAAATCGTATATATTGAAATTACTAAATTTAACATAACAATACATTATGAAACGTATACAAACCCTAAAACTTCAAATACAGTATGTTTAAAACAAGATAGTATTATGCAGAAGGCCTACGGAAAAACCAGGATCGCACAAACACAATGAAAAACAACCACAATGTATTCGTCATAGAAATAGTTTCAAATAAAAAAGTTAATTATCTACAAATTTCTCGCAAAGTTTTAATCTTGCCTAAAAGTCAAAAATAAATTTCTCGAATTTAATATATGCTGTCTTCACCATTATTTTATACTAGGGGCTCTGATCCTTCTCGCTTCGCTCGCCAACCCCTGCGGAGTAACTTATTGTGATGAAAATGCAAACCACAAAATAACTAATTTTGTTCATAAGTTTTACATTTTTAAATAGGAATGTTTACGGAAATGATTATTGATTAGGACAGATGCACTTAGATCTAAGTTGGTTGGTTCGGGTAGCTATGTTCTGAACATAATGTAAGCCATAGATCGAAATAGACATGCAATATCCCCAACATTTTTCCACAAAATCATAAATTTTGTCCATCATTTTTTATTTTGATCAATTTTTTTACAGGAATTTTAAATATTTTTGGAATAAAAAGTAGCCTACAATATTCTCTGAAAATTTCTTGACATGTTAATGACAATTTCGTTAACATCGGTTCAGCCATTCCATGGAGATTAGCCTGCATAAACAGACTAAAATAAATGTTTGTTTAGGTTTTGGTAATGTGTGAATAACCATATGAGCTTAGAAAAATCTTCTATTTTGAAATCACAGACATACACTTCAATTTTATTTATATTTTATAGATACAAACTTTGATCAATTTTTCATCACAATATAACATTTTATACAGATTTTGTGAAACAAAACTTATTTATTTATAAGTAAATATTTTTTTGCTAGTAGGTAAAATATAAGAAATTTGGACGGTCTGCGTTACGGAGTTGTAGCTTCCTCAGTTAAATGTAATTTGATAACCTTGTGTTCTTGGAATTGGATGTACCGCAAAGGAAGGTTTGGGAAGAAAGTAGAATAGCCAACACGCTCATTAGGCCAGACACATTCCTACTCTGAGGATATTGTATATTGCTGCGTATACATCTTGCGTTATATCTAGAAGTCACAGGAGAGTGTGCTAAAGTGAGCCTTATTGCACGCGTATGACAGCGCCAGGTGAATCTCGGCCTATTATTTTTATAAAAGGATATTTAATTTTATGATAAAACTATTTAAAGTAATGTATTCAGTAATATAACCCAAAACACACAATACAAACTCAAAATCAGATTTGAGGCTCGAAAGAGTTATCGATAGTCAATTAACAGAAATACCATTTCTTATGTTTCAACATAAAAAATCACAATAGAAGCAGTATAAACAGAGGGCCAGCTATAACCTATTGTATTCATGACATTTTATAATATTAGCAACTACAACTCTCCCGTAATCTATTCTTTATGTTACATAATTACCGAATGTATTCTTTCATTTGTATTATGTCCCGGCAGTGTTTCGTTCAGTATATAATACAAAATGTTCTACTCTAGATGTTTTAAAATATTCCTTGCATTTAAGGGATGGAAAGATAAAATCAAACTAGGGGAGCAATCAAGCGCGCTAAAACCAGCTGAATAAGAGATTATTCCGCGTCGTTGTGTACAGCCAATCTCCGCGATGAATAAATTAAGTGAAATACAGTAAGCAGAATACCGGGTTTTAAAATACATTGTGCTGCATTACTTTATTGACATGTTTTTGCTGTAGCAAATAAACTAATAAAATTAAGTGAAATACAGTAAGCAGAATACGGGTTTTTAAATTACATTTGGCTGTATTACTTTATTGACAGGTTTTACTTTAGCAACTAAACTAAATAAATTAAGTGAAGTACTACAGTAAGCAGAATACGGGTTTTTAAATTACATTTGGCTGTATTACTTTATTGACAGTTTTACTTTACCAACTAAACTAAATAAATTAAGTGAAATACAGTTAGCAGAATAAGGGTTTTTAAATTACATTGTGCTGCATTACTTTATTGACAGGTTTAACTTTAGCAACTAAATTAATAAATTAAGTGAAATACAGTTAGCAGAA
>JAGFPH010001721.1:37468-53425 GCA_018207615.1 Philaenus spumarius
ACTAAACTAAATAAATTAAGTGAAATACAGTAAGCAGAATACGGGTTCTAAAATTACATAGTGCTGCATTACTTTATTGACAGGTTTTACTATAGCAACTAAACTAAATTAAATTTTAGTATTTTATATAATTAATGTATTCTGGAGTACTATAGGTATTTATTGGATTTGATTATTTGGACAACTTTTAATTTAACTTGATTTATTTAGGATTTTCAACTTTGTATTATTAGAATTTTGAAAATATCCACAAAGTAACCACTCCTATATAAGCGAGTGTACGTACGTGAGTAACATATAATATAACAGCTGATTTAACCCTTCTGCTGTAATACTTAAACAAAACTCAGCGAAGAAAATACTTTGGGGTTATATATACAACTTCATTCATTGTAATTTCTTGTGAAGTTGATTTTTGCAAATGAGAGTTATAGAACTAATGTATCCTATATTACGTTATAACATTTGCTTTTAGGTTATAAACTGTATAAATACAACCTTTTATCATCAATATATTCGTTCATACAAATAAAGAAGAGATACCTATTCGTTTAATTTCGGAAACAATAGTATATCTTCGTATAAAACGTATTCGATTATTAATTTCTTCACTATAATATTAATAACTTCTAAATCATTATTTTGATCTATCAACATGAAATAAAAAGCAATTAAAAGATAATATTTTTATCTTTCTTTAAATATATATTAACGTATAATAAATAAACAATTTAACATATAGGCCTAAAGTTTGTATAATCCTTATAATTAGTTGAAATCCCCGCCAGAAAATGTAGGTAGTCCTACATAAAGTCTGTTCGTTTTAAATAGTATTTTTTTATTTCTAATGTGTATCTAATTAATCTGCCTGTGATTTTTCACGAGGCTTACTAGTTCTTTAATAAATACAAGTTAAATACATTTTAAAGTACATCTGTTTACCAGATAGTAAATAATACATTCGTAGCGTTTGTGATATATTTTACATTTTAATAAATTAAAAGATGGGTTACTTTCTCATTGACTGCTAACTGCACATGACACATGACATAAATCTGGCGTCACGTTGACATTACTGTATTTGTTTTAAGTCAAAAATACATACATTTTGTTTGGTTCTCTGTTTAAATTAACTACATACAATACACTGTGTATTATTACAATTGATTACTTTAAATAAATTTAACCGATTTAATATCATTAGTCTAGAAAATGTTTATCGTGAATACTCTCCTACTATATTGCTTGCTTTGAATTATTTTGTCTTTTTATTTTATTTCCTTTGTCCAAAATAAATCATTCTTATATATTCAAACAATAGAAAAGTTTACTTACTCTCTAAACGTAATATAGACTGAAAATACAATAATAATAATAATAATATAACCAAATAGGTATCAAATTTTTGGTTACCAATTTAGCTTAGGAATCTACAGGCAATGCTAAAAATAATGTTATTATTAACAAAATGAAATCATATTACAAGTGAAAACCTGGATCCAGATTGGGATTTGAACCCAGGACCTTTATTATACAGTGGTAACACTCTACCAACTGAACCACCCAGATCACATCAGATATCGGTCGATGTCAACTCACTTGTACGGTTTACTGCATTTTTTTAAACTAATAAAATGAACAGCCATAAATATAGCATCACCACTTTAAGCTGAAAAAAGAATTAAAATTGTTTTCAATGTCGTTTATACAAGGAATTCAGTCTATTGGTTTAAAAATACAGTAAAGCTCACAAGTAAGGTAACATAGACCAATATCTGGTGTGATCAGGGTGGCTCAGTTGGTAGAGCGTTACCACGGAATGGTAAAGGTCCTGGGTTCGAATCAAGTTCTTGGACCATGTTTTTTCACTAGTAATTAAATTAAATTAATCTTTGCTGGGTAAGTGTCACAGCAGAAAAAATATTACAAATTAAAAATATTATTAACAAATTACACCATTTATTATTATTATTATAAAACTAGCTGAATACCCGTGCTTCGCTATGGGGAATCGTTTTGCATCACTATGTTACATAATTGTAATATTTCTCCCTCATTTTCTTTCATCTTTTATTTCACGAAAGTGAATTATTACATGTATTTACAATTAGTTTGGTGTGTTTTGTTCGTTGGCTGCCCGTCAATCGTCTTCGTCAAGGTATGTTTGCTGAACAATTTTAATAAATTAAAAATAAAGAATTCAGAGTGAAGGGCGTCTTCTTTTTCAACAGCTAAATCTACAGACTGGTAAATCACAGTCTTAGGTGGATGTTGCAGATCGAACTGATACGACTTTATATGCGCATGCATAGATCGGGATGGATTTGATCAGCTTTACGCATTTAAATATTTCCTTAAAATTAATAAATGCCAAATTTCAGATCTCTAGCTTTAAGGAAAGAATACCCATTAATATTTATGGGTTTAGGGGTTGTTTCAACCCTTAAACGCGAAATATTTCAAAATTCTTTCTTAGTGCAAATTTAAGGCCTATGATCAATATGTGTAACCAAATTTCACATTCCTAGGCCTTGTGGTTTTTGAGATATAAAAAAACAATATTTATGGTTTTAGGGGTTGTTTCAACCCTTAAACGCGAAATATTTCAACATTCTTTCTTAGTGCAAATCTAAGGCCTATGAGTAATATGTGTACCAAATTCCACATTCCTAGGCCTTATGGTTTTTGAGATACAAAACAAACACTATTTAAAGTCAACCCTTAAACGCGAAATATTTCAAAATCCTTTCTTAGTGCGCCTTTAGGGAATATGAGCAATATGTACCAAATTCACATTCCTAGGCGGTACGGTTTTCGCGATACTTTGATGAGTGAGTGAGTCAGTGGTATTTCAGCTTTATAGATTTACCTATTTATAACTAAATCGTAAATAGACAAAATGTGTTTCATTGAATCAGTTTTCACACCTTCCACATTATTATTTCTGCTGTTTTCTTTAATAACTATTTTAAAACCTGAAATAGTTTTTCAAATCGCATAATGTGGCTGAAATTTTAAGTAAATAGTGCTGTCGCTGCAAAACTATACAAAACACTTAGTTTTGCTTTAACAAATTAAATTACTGTTTTTCAATATTTGAATTAAATAAACTCACAGAGAAACAAATTATTTATCAGCACGAGCTGTTTCGGGAAAGCATGAGTTGACAGAGGAGGGGGGGAGTGTGTTAAGCCAGACAAATTGGACCGGCTTATCACTATCATCAGCACTGCATAGCCAACTGTAATATTTATATTCATTTTCTATCAGATCTGGGAATGTCAAACTTTGGACTCAACTAAAAGATTACCTTGTATATTAATATAGTGTTATTGTGTCGTTTATATATAAACACACAATTTATATGCATCTGTCCTGTATTTAATGTTGATTCTCTTTTCTTCCAGTCGACAGCTCCTTGGGCAATTGTGTAACGGAACTTTCGAATCGGACATATATGAAAGACGTCACGGAATACAAACTGCAAAGTAAGTAATAATTCTTTATCGTAGTTTATAATAGAAAATAGATGTTCATGCTTGTACTACGCAGTTGTTGTACTGATCTGCAAATAAAAGTGTTTAATGCTTTATAATGAGAAGGACTTTGCCACGTTCTGTTGTGGAACTGTCGCGCTACTTCATTGATAACAGTTCTTTAGTTATTGAATATATCAAGACTGTACTGTAAAGCAGTGGCAAGCAGGACGTTATTGGGGTAAAGTGTTTTATTACGAAGAGGCTACTCGCTTCGCTCTAATTTTAGTAAGAGGGTCACAAACATGTATCCTACATTACATTCGAGTCTATATAAACATCTGTTTTATTTGATGGTACTAAATATATTTAATTCTACACTGTGTGCTAACTACAATAATAAACCTTAGTCTAAATCGTATGCATTACACAACGCCAAAACTGAGTACACATTTCTACTCCTCAAATATGAATTCTTTTAAAATTATATATAAATACTAGCTGACCCGTACGGCGTTGCCCGTGGTGGTTGGTATTTTCAGTCTTTTTAACGTAATTGCATTCTTTTTAAGTGTTCAGTCAGTGAATGGTATTTGGCTTTTATATATATAGATCTTAAATAATAAAAGCACTATTGTCATAATATTAAAAGATCTGAAATTATGATTTTAGTAACTTTGATTCTGATAGGTTTGGGATTTCTAGTTCCCTTATCACCCGGGTTCAAACAACACTTTCCTATGTTAGTAACAAAGGGACAGATCAATAAAAACAATGCATCGGTGGTTCAGTGGTAGAATTACTTTAACATTAATTTATTTGTACGCCTTTACAATTATAGATATCATACAATTTCTCACATTAGCTACACTTATGCTACATACATCTCTTATACTAAGTATTGACCTTTATAAGACAGACTGGATTACGGTATTGGCAACTAAAGCGTGTTACTTTTATCTGAATGATCCCAAAACTCTGAATATAACGTGACTCTAACTAGACTGAAATACTTTGGTTTGCTCACTTAGTTTGATGTCTTCACAGGTATCTCGGTTTTCCAAATCTCGGAAGCTGAATTCCAAGTCTCGATTTCCTGGCCGCACTTTGCACGACGAACCGGCCCAACTTTTCCGGCCACACACGCTAATAACAGACTGGCCTAACTCGCAGCCCCTCACTGGTCACCCGACCACTCCACTCTGGCCCATCGACCACAATCCTCTGGCCTCGATTCTAGATTCGGCTTATACTTTATAACCCAAACCAAATCAACAAACACTACTTACTTAAAACAAACCAAATCAAAGCGAGTTCCGTGTTCCGCGTTTAACGAACTCTCCCGTGACCTTGCTACAATTTCCGTGTTTATACCGTACTTCCTTGTCCGTCTTAATTGTTAATACCTTAACATCCAAGACACTAATTCTAATAACAAATATTCTAAAACATATTTTCACTATACTCTGCAAAACATAACAATTCCCCCAAACCCCTCCTAAAATTTCGAAATTTTTCATACCCTTTCTTAATAAGCACCTACGGCCCTAGAGGAAGCTACATACCAAATTTCATTCCAATCCGTTCCGTAGTTGTTGAGAAATCGTGATGAGTGAGTCAGTGAGTCAGTGAGTTAGTGGGTTTTGGCTTTTATATATATAGATAGATAACAATAGATTAACCCATAGACACTCATTCAAACCCGGCATTTACATAAAACAATTGTTCCTTTAATATATACAAACTGTGTCCTCACCTTTACTCTGTCCTGGTGGCTCCGTCAGTCGGACAGCTAAGCTCCCTTGCCCTGACGTCCACCTGTGCTGGCACTCCTCACGAGAAAACCCTCTCTGGTCTGTCCTTGACGCCCACGCCGCCGGTCTACAAGTCCCGGTCTCCCAAGACTTCACTTCTTGTCCAAGAACTTTTCTCAACATATCCTCCTTCTAATCTTTCCTCGCTATTTAAAAATCTTGCTTCCATTCAAAACTCCCAGTCTAGTCTTACTTTGATTTTAGCCTACTTAAAAATACAATTCTGTGATTTACATCATTTCTAATTACTTAAGGCTCTGCTCCAGTAAAAGAGAAAGCAACCGGCGACTCCAGCGCGTCACTCTATAGCCGTATCTAAACAGCGCAATTTCTTCCAGCTGAGCTCTTTGGCATTGTCCCTTTTAAAACCGTTTTATAAATCAATCTTTTGTAATTGAATGAAAAAAAAACTGAATATTCTTTATAAAATTGCGGATCCAGCTTGCGATTCACTTTTAATTATTAGTTTTGTATTGTGAAAAGAAAAAAGTTCAAACCAGGTATTTACAAGATGTAAATGTCGTGACAAATGAACTGGATTTAAAAGAAATGCAAAACCTAATTAACTGTGAATGTGGTTAAAATGAGACCTTGCAACAAATCTTTTGATAAAAAATAAACGAAATAAATGGTTTAAAATTGAACACTGCTCTTACAGGATAAAAATCCAAGATGGCCACCACTACAGCAAACCCATCTACTCTATATTATGATATTACCTTATTGTGCTTGCTAATACAATTCAACTATTGTTAAACACATATCAACATTGTTTTTGTCTAACAAAATTTAATAACACCTCATTTCATTTCGTAACAGTTTGCAGTAATTTACGCCGAGTCTTCAATTTAGTACGAGTGCAAAGCTGACATATTATCCACCGTTGAATATTAAAGTGCAATATATTTGTATATTATGCAATAGTTCTGAATGATAATTTAATGAAAGTATCTATCGTGCGACACTTTTAATTAATTATATCTGTAAATAAATGAGTTTTAACTTAAATTTTTCCAACAAGGTTTATTGTTAAATACTTAAACGTTTTATTCTATCCATTTACAGTTTACTGTTTCAATATAAGTAATTAAAAAGAATTAACTACTAAATCTTTACCCAGAAAAATTGCTTTTATAATATACAAATCTACATCATACGAAGAGAGAGGCACTTCTAGGTATAAAATAATCGCTTGCTATAAATGTAAAGAGATGGTAGATTTACGTTCACAACTATTATACGCCCATATTTTATACAAATGATTTAGCGCTTCCTGTATTCGTATTCCTTCACAAGCTACAAACCGCAGCATATATTTCAAACGTGACATGACCCACTCAGTCGCATGTCCCTGTGGCTCGTTGCGGTTTGATTGCGGTGATTTCCTGTTACATATGTTGTGAATATATTATTGCAGTGCTGTTTCCAACACTATTTTAGCTTTACTTCAATGTAATATTCTATGAAAGATAAAGCTTTTTATACGGAATGTACCTAGTTTCATTAAATAATTTAAATATATACGCCCTAATTACCTGCCCTAATTATTACCAGGTCATGCTACCCAATCATTGCTGATGATGGTAATGATTGGTTTTTCATTTACTAAAATCATGTTAAGCCTTTACACTAAATGTTTTATACAAATTATATATATGTGTATATTCTAACAATTAATTAATATAATTCAAAGCAGGGCAAAGGGAATACGAATGAGTAACTTACTTTAAAAGTTGTCGGACGATGAATAACTAGTGGCGCTTGTTGACAAGCTTCTGGAGATTTATTTTCGTCCTTGTTTTCGCCTCATCGATTTTAACTATCACGCCTATGACACTTGACAACTGTGTACCTTCAAAAATACAATCTCACGTAAATAGGAACACCAGTCGACAAAGGTTTGGGAAATAATTGCCACACTCCTGACACTGTCACGAAACGCCGTTTTTGTACAAGCAATTTTGCAATGTAAATAATTCATCTTCGGTGAGGATAATAAACTGCGTCAAAGTTAGACTACGTTGAAAAACATTTTTGCTACTACAAGACGCAATAACAACTGATTGCAACTGCTCGCCTCTGGCCCACTACTTATCTTACCTTGTTTTCTGTTCCGGCTCGTCAAACATATTTATTTGTCGATTTCAGTCCATCAGCCATAACGCCTATTGTTTACTATTAGGCCTACTTGGTTTGCTTGAAACATACTGGGACTAGAATAAGTTATATAACTATAAGTTAAAATTTCAGGCTAGTTTTTTTATTTTTACTTTCTCCCCCCTATACGTAGTATATGGAGAAAGTATTGTTTTCGTCCAAATTTTCGAATTTGAATTTTTAGTGGAAATATCTGTTTTGGTGCTCCCTGAACCCCAAAAATTGTTTAGTGGAATTATCTGTGTTGGTGCTCCCTGAACCCAAAAATATTTTTAGTGGAACTATTTGTTTTGGTGCTCCCTGAACCCCAAAAAAAATGTTTTTTTAGTGATGTCTGACCATGTGTCTGTTAGGATGTGTACAGAGCTGGAGACCATACCTACGGTCCGATTTTGATGAAATTTGGGATATATATATGTAGTTCTAGAAAACTCCAGGCGTTTTAATTTTTAATTTTTGATTTTTAAGAGATTAAAAACGGCTTTAACGATTTTGATAAAATTTGGCTTATTTTTAGCCCTTAAATGTACCCTAGCATATGCAAAAAAACACAGATTTCTAAAAATTCTCGTTTAGGTAATAATAATAATAATAATAATAAATGATTTTTGTGGGTTTTTAGCCAAAAAGGTTTTTTTTTCAAAAATATTCAAAACCTTTTTTTGTGTATCTTTACAGGCCTAATTGACATGTTTGGTGCAAATTTGTTCGAAATTGATCGAATAGTTTTAATAATAATATTTATTAGTTACTTTCCTACTCTTGGGAAGGTATAAAGTTTCAACTGGGAGAAAGTATGTGGCAGTTATCTGGTACCGTTTACTTAGGACAAATTAATTTTTCGGCCCTTGAATTGTGGTAATTCATTTTAAGAATACAAATATAGGAAACATTATTTCAATACGGAAAGATTTACTTCTGGAAAAGTAATAGTAAACAATTACCGAATATTATTATGAAACTGAGCAAGTAATTGAAAATCTAGTCATGGCATTAGATATACGTCGCTGTGTAATTGCTTGCTAGTGTTATTTATATATTTTGTTCATATTTGTTATTATATACGTAACTAGCTGACCCGTACGACGTTGCCCGTGGTGGTTGGTATTTTCAGTCTTTTTAACGTAATTGTATTCTTTTTAAGTGTTCAGTCAGTGAGTGAGTGTTATTTGGCTTATATATATATATATATATAGATCTTAAATAATAAAAGCACTATTGTCATAATAATAAAAGATCTGAAATTATGATTTTAGTAACTTTGATCCACCCAAACCCCTCCTAAAATTTCGAATTTTTTCATACCCTTTCTTAGTGAGCACCTCTGGCCCTAGAGGAAGCTACATACCAAGTTTCATTCCAATCCGTTCGGTAGTTTTGAATAAATCATGATTTAATAACTTTGATCCCCCCAAACCCATCTAAAATTTCGAATTTTTTAAACCCTTTCTTAGCGAGCGCCTATGGCCCTAGAAGAAGCTACATACCAAATTGCATTCCAATCTGTTCGGTAATTTTGGAGAAATCGTGGTTTAGTCATTTTTAGCCCCCAAACCCCCTAAAATTTCCAATTTTTTAAAACCCTTTTTTAGTGAACACTTATGGCCCTAGAGGAAGCTACATACCAAATTTCATTCCAATCCGTTCGGTAGTTTTTGAGAAATCGTGATGATTGAGTGAGTGAGTGAGTGGTATTTCGCTTATATATATATATAGATAAAACCACTAAACGATACTCAAAACCATGCCCATAAAACTTAACCAGTTGTGTTGCATGGTGCGATGTCATCAAACTGTTAACTGATAACATGGATAACTCTGTCATAAAAGCGGCGTGTTAAATGTTACTGTTACCTACTTTGCCGAATGTCATCTGGATTCGATAAAGTGGTACGAGCTTTTCAGTCACGTACGCTAACCACTCAACTACAAGGGTCACACCACACATGGTTTGTGTGTGAATTATTTCTATCAGAAATTTAAACTAATCGATATTAATATTTCTTATCGCCGCAGGCCTTGCAGTGAGTATGAATACTTTGAATTAATTTATAAATTTGTTTTACCTTGGTGTCACTTATGATTGAGTCTTTTGTATTCGATATCTTGAATTCCTATTAAGTAACAACTTTTCCATTTTAGTGAGATCCCATAAAACAAAACATTTTATTATTGGAGAAGAAGGAAGCGGATCCCTCTAGTCACATAATGCATAGTAACATTTTGTAATCTAAATGGTCAAAAACAATTTGCCAGAATTTTTCAAATAAAACTGGAAAGTGTATGTTTACACTAACGGCAGGTTTTACATAGATTACTGTTTCGGTTGAAAATTATTGTCTTTCGTTTATTTATCAATAAAGTGAACGCGTGGAAGTGACAAGTATTTCAATAAAAGAGATAACACAACAGCTGTTATTGCGTAATTAGTTGTCTGATATGATTTTGTAAAAATAACCTCAAAACGTAATTATAAGGTGAATAGATAAGAGATGTAAACGAATTCGACATGTATCCTTTATATCTATACTTATAAAAGCCAAATATCATTGACTCATTGATTCATTGACTCATCACAGTTCCTCCAAAACCACGAGGCCTACAAACATGAAATTTGGCACTAATACCCTTTATAGGCTCTATACGCGCACTAATATATGGTTTCCAAAAATTTGAAATTTTAGGGGGGTTTTGGGGGGTCAAAATTACTAAATCACGATTTATCAAAACCTACTACCGAACGGATTGGAACGAAATTTGGTATGTAGCTTAGTCTAGGGTCATAGATGCTTGCTAAGAAAGGGTTTTAAAAAATTCGAAATTTAAGGGGAGGTTTGGGGTATCAAAGTTACTACAAAAAACCATCGAACGGATTGGAATAAAATTTATTATGTAGCTTCCTCTGGGGCCCTAGGTGCTCGCTAAGAATTTTTTTTAATAAAAACCGAAATTTTAGGGGAGGTTTGGGGGGGGGGTCAAAGTTACTAAAAATCCCCATAAGAAATACATAGTGTAATATATTTATTGATATAATATATATATTTTTTTTTCTTTTGTTAATGTACATTTAACTTTGATTTGTCTATCCGTGCAAAGCCGGGTCGGGCCAGTTAGTTCTATAATAAGGCTAGCCTCAACATGCAGCACTACGTACAAGATCGACTTCTATTTCGTTAATTGTGTGTGCTTAGTAGTCGTTTAAAACCTGTGTTTTCCATCACCTTTATCAATTCCTATAAAAGCGAGTGTACATCCGTACCTATGTATACGTACGTGCGTGAGTAACAAATAATATAACAGCTGATTTCACCCTTCTGGTGTAATACTTAAACAAAAGTCAGCATTGATTATACTTTGGGGTTATGTTTACAACTTCAATCATTGTAATTTCTTGTGAAGTTAATTTTCTTAAATATGAGTTATAAAACTAATGCATGCTTTAATACGTTATAACATTTGCTTTCAGGTTATAAAATGTATATAAATACAACATTTTATCATCAATATATTTGTTTATACAAATTTAAAGAAGAGATACCTATTCGTTTAACTTCGGAAACATTCGTGCATCTTCGTATAAAATATAAACATATTACATTATTATTTTCTTCATTATCATATTAATAACTTCTAAATCATTTTTGATCTATCAATATGAAATAAAACCCAATTTAATGATAATATTTGTATTTTTCTTTAAATATATAATTACGTATATAAATACAATATTTTAACAAATAGGACTACAGTTTTATAATCCTTTGAATTGTACACATTTACCGAGTTAAAAATCCCCGTCAGCATAATTAGGTAGGTTAATTATGTACCTAAAGTATGTTGTTTTTAAATAGTACGTTTAAAAAAAATTATTTATGATGTGTACCTAATTAATCTGCCTGTGATTTTTTAAGGAAGCTTACTTTAGTATATACGTGTACATCAAATACAGAAAGTATAGGAGTAAAATTACTCTAATAATAGTTTAAACTGGGTTTATTAAATAACAAGGTTTAACGTTCAAACTTTGGTTGATATTATAAATCTCTTTTTTCTGTGGAGTTTGTTTATACAGCGGTTGTTTAAACCGTGATTACTGAGTTTCACCGTCTATGTTACACCAATTCTACTATATGCACAATTTTAATTTATTTAAATAAACTGGAAGTTATAGTTATTATTTAAATGGTTAGACTGCACATAAAGTTTATTATTAAAGTTAGATTGTACGCTAAGTAAGTAATAAATGGTAAATAATTGCAATAGCATACTAAGTTTTAATTACTCTTATAAAAAGTTGAGGTAATATTATGGATGAGTGGAAAGTGTTACTTAAAACATTAGAACGAAATGATGTTGCTTCCAATATATTATACATTCAAAATAAGACTGACATTAATAATGGGAGTTGCTGTTTTGGTACAAAATTGTATTTTATATTTAAGGATGCCGTACTACATTTTTGTTAGATTTTTACAGCGTTTTTAAAATTCCTACGTCAAGCAAATTCTACATAATTGAAATTAGTTCCCCGATCCCCTCCCCTTGCTTAAACTATTTCTTACAGCAAAAGCATTTTAATTAAATCGGAAACGACTCGATCCAAATATTTCCAACAATCTACAAATATTTCCGAAGTATTTTGAACTCAACTGATTCAGTTTAAAGTTTATTATTATTTTATGTTTTTACAGCCAGGAAGAGTTTTTCTCAAAAATTGTTTTGGTTATGTATTTGTAAAACCCAGTATTGTTAGTACCCAGTTATTGAAGAAGGTATGTAGAATGTTTAGTAAAAGGGATCGTTTTAACTAAACATTCTACAAACCTTCTTCAATAACTATTTTCTGTCAAAGTACAGAAATACTCAACCCAAACATTTTTCAAATCAACTCATTTAGCTGTGATACAAGAAAGTTTTAAAGAAACAAAGATATAGAGAATTAGTCAACTTCAATTACTCGAGGAAGGTCAAATTAGCAGAGTAACACTTAAATTAATTGAAAGTACACTTGGCTTCAAGTTCAGCTAACAGCCTAAAGACATGGCAGCAAAAGTCATGATTTGGCAGACATTTTACCGGCGAACAACTTTTTCTGACTTGGATATTTTAATAAAAATTATATAGTTAAAAACAATTACTTAAAAACGGAAAAATCCAGCGAATCTTAAAGAAAAAATAACCATTTACGGAAGTCTGCACTGAGACGGTTTCTTATATTTCAAACTAACAAAAAACACCGCTTTAATTACTCTTTTTGATTCCCACTTGGTGAAAAGTTTTGTCTTGTAGTGTTTCTTATTTCATCGAAATCAGATCTGTGATTCCAGAGTTGCAAATTTCATAATACTAATATGTATGAGCCCGTTATTTATTGAGGAACCTAACCTTAAAATCTAGTAATCTGTATTCAACATTTATGTGTATATAAATTTGCTATATATTATTTACCAAACCAAATAAACACCATTAGAAAAGATTTAGTGTCACCCTTTGCATTATGCTTAATCTGTATATTCAATGTTGTTTAAAACAGGATATTTAATCTCCACACGTATATAGGCCTATATATTTCAAACAGATTATCTGCGTTACGTTTTCGTCTGTTATAAACCACCCTTCACCAGCATTGTATCGTTAGAGCCTAATGTAGGTGTTTACCTGCAGTTTTCTAACTATGTTTTCTGCTAAATAAAGATCTGTAACTATGGTTTTCATTACTTCGACAAAAACAGAGACTCGTAAATGCATTTACTATACAGAGTGAACTAAAAGTCTGGAAACACCCCTGAAACATTTTATTGAGTAATTGAAAAAAAAAACTCAGGTAATGTTTACTAGGTATAAAGATGTACTTTTTACCCAAAAGACAATGATGTTACCATTTTCAAAATGGGAAGGTTTGGGTCCAGCTCAAAATTTATAAGTGCAAACCCCTACCTTGTGACCCCTGCTTTTAAAGGTATCGGTACAGGAATGTAAATGACGAAAACTAGGGGTCTCTATCTTACTCCTATCTAAAGTTATTTACGGTTAAAGACGAGAATTAATGATTCCAGTACTTTTATCTTTTTAGTGAGTGATTGTTGAAGAGCCATATCCAAGGAATGTTTATTAGGTATTACGATGTACTTTTTTATGTAAGGGGAAACTTTGCCCCCGTTTTAAAAATTGGAAATATTTGCCCAATAAGAAAATACAGTTGTCTTGGATTCTTATCGCTTAACTGGAAGTTGAGTTTTTCGTTAAAAAGTTCGTGTTTAGTTCGTATTTTAACCTAAATGCTTTATATATCTCAAATTCCTCCACGGCGTCCATGTATGTAAGGGTGTAATATTAGTCTCAAAATCAAAAATAAACATACTTATGGTTATTATCAATTAAATGGTGTGCGACGTTTTATTAGAGAAACATAAATAAAAACCCACAAAAGCCAAAACCAAAGAAATCTATGTTTCGATGGAATACGGTAATGTTTTTAGTAATATACCAACAAATACACTTAATAATAGAAATGTAACCACAGAAATATTATGAGTAATATAGTCCGGCCGAAAACTGTAAGGTAGGCTGAAACAAACACAGGAGTATATACAATAACTTGCAGCGAGTGTAATTGTTATTACATAGGACAAACCAGTTGGCAGTTTGGGAAGTGTTTTAAGGAACATTTACCCAACAGGAACGTCATCAACATAAATCCAATTAAGCAAGCCATTTAATTGATAATAACAATAAGTTTAAATAAATATTGAGCTTGACTTGTGAGAAGATATACTAGATAGAATAAACTTTGACCACAAAATCTCACAATTAATACGTTTATCAACTCAAACGCGTTTCAACGACAAAGTCGCCATCTTCAGTGATGCACGAGCTACAATATTCAAATTATAACTCAAACTAAGTTAGTCGATAGATTTTGTGTTCAAAGTTTATTCTATCTAGTAACCAAAAGTATAGGCCTATCGATTTTGAGACTAATTTACACCCTTACATGTATGAAAGGGAATATCTGATGATAGGACATACGCCCCAAAACGCGTAATACAAGGGAAAATAGAAGTCACAGACTGTGTACAGTAAGTACTTGATAACTTATTAAATATAATGTTTAACTTACTGATCATTTAACTTCGCTCGCAGTCCCTGTTTATAAACTAACTAAACAAAATATTTCATTTTACAAATTAAAAAATCACACTCTTTAGATATGTATTATGTGTTTTAGAAAACTTGTTTGATAAAACCTAGTTCATTTCCTAAAATTAGTTAACAAGAAAAAAACGTACAGTGCTATGACTTAAAATGAACGAAAATAAAATATAGTAAACATTTAATACTAAAACATAATAACAACAAAATAACAAAAAACGTTTCAACAAAAAAAAAAAGTAACATATATATTTTAAGTCGATTTTATTTAGTTTTTGACATTTCTCACCCTAAAGTGAATTTGAAATTGTAAGAAATTGTTGAAAATGTATGTAAAGTGTGAAATATGAATGACGACTTGAGTCGCCAGAGACAACAAACCCTGCTCCCCTATTGAGTTATCAAGTAAAGTAGTAATTTATTTTCTAAATTCCTTTCACACACGACAGCTTGCAGTGAAGTAGAGTTTCAAAAGTGAGAGAAATGAAAAAATGTAATAGTTTGTTTTATACATTCACTTAATACGTTATTATTACAGTAAAAATCACTGATGATGATGAGTTGGTCATCGAAACGCGTAGGTGTATTAAAGGATTGTTGAGAGAAACTGTGTCTACTTGTGGGTTATAAAGTTTTTCTTTCTCAAAGTCCACTTCAAGTTTAAATTTTATTTTGCTATTAACTTTGTTGTAAATTGTACCTATGGCATTCAAGCAAAGATCAGAATATTGTTAGGATTGTGGAATTACATCGGCCTCTCTCACAGACACTCTTTCTCATTGTTTAAAGATTTTATCGATCATAGTGGCGCTCAAAAGGCGTTACAATTTAAAAATAAATAATAGTTTAAAAAACTTAAAAATTACGATTTAAAAGCAAATCGAACTAAAAATTTTAAAATAATTGTAAAAAAGGCGTTGGGCGCTTTTCATCAAATGTTAAAAATATTTCATTGGTAAATATTTATAAAAGTAGAGTTATTATACAAATATAGCATAACGCACCCTACGCTTTTTTTACAAGGCTATTATTTTCAAATTTTTAGTTCGGTTTTCTTTTAAAGCGTATTTGTTTGGTTTTTAAACTATTATTTATTTTCTTATTTTTTAGTCTGGGGACCATTATCAGTGCTCACTTACTACACCCAACAAAATTAATGAGCTCTCGAAGTTTCTGCATATCGTCGTGAATCACCCTGTATATAAAGTTTTTAATGACACCCGAAAACGGGTTCTGGGGACCAAGATCAGTGCTTACTTACTAACCCCAACAAAATTAATATTGCATTGTCATCGGTCCTTGATAAGTGTGCAAAGTTTCAAATCAATCCGACGTTTTGAAGGGGGTGAAAATCACGT
>JAGFPH010001721.1:53435-93039 GCA_018207615.1 Philaenus spumarius
CAAAGTTTCAAATCAATCCGACGTTTTGAAGGGGGTGAAAATCACGTTCAAAGATTCCGTTACATAGATACATACCAAGCTAATAAAAGCGTATTAATGAACACCCTCTCCTGGCTTAACCGATATGAAAATCTTTGTCAAATAAGAGTAAGTTTTAAATGCTGCGCGTATATTGTAACACGAGCTGTGATATATATCAAGGAAAAACATTGTATGTTTTGTTATTAAAGTATTTTCATGTTTTTAAACTGGTTCATTTCAATTTGAAACTAGTTTTAAATAATATTTTTACAATAAGTACTAGCCTAATTTCACGGAATTTATGTTTTTCCTTTTTTTTCGATTTTATTTTAAAAATATAACTTGTATTAGAACTTGAATGTTTATATTCTTCGATGTATAGTAAGATAATATAAGGCTTTCTTTCAAAAATGAAGTTAAGACATCAGAAACCAGACACTTAACCAGAAAATAAAGTATAAAGGTATACGTATAAAGTTCTACAGTAATTAGAAAATCAAAAACATGTATTAATAATAACGTTATTACCATCAGCTCTTTCTGTTAAAGGAGTAATTAATATTGAAAACTTTTTTTACAATTATTTATTATTTGACAGCTAAAAACTGTATCCTATTTTATGACCATAGTTTGCAAGCAAACATTTTATAAAAATTACACAATAAAGCAAAAGATTTGATTATATTAACAATATTGTAACCTTAGAACCTATAATTTCAGTCCACAGAAAGCGCTATATTTATATTGCATGAAAAAGCCATTTCGTACGTCAAATGATGTCGTTAAAGAAAATTATTTGGTGATTCCGTGCACTCTGAAATGGCTAAGGAATTACTGTAACGGGACATGCAATGCTTTATGCGTAAGCTCCCGTTCTTTGAGAAATTGCGAGCATAACTGATTACAGGAAATAGATTATGACTTTAATTTTTACGTTGTCTGTTATCTTTCCTTACATTGTTTATACATTGCGTACACATAAGGATACTGTAACATACTCTTACAGTAGAAAATTCAGCTGTTTCTACATTTATAGAGTTATATAGATACATTATGTTTTATTTATATTTTTTTGAAAAAATAACAATATTAAAATAGAGTTTCTTACCTTGTCTCCGTCTTTTTTTTTGTATTTGTGACGCGTTATGGGACTTTTATCCCATCTTCCCACACAATGTTTACTCACCCGAGATCGTCAAACATTAAAATTTATTACACAAAACACACACAACACATTTCACATTTAAAGTACTTTTTGGTGTACACCTTCTGGGTAGCGAACGGCGACTGTCAATCTGTTGTCTCGCGCACTCGCAACCTGTTCTTGCCGCGGGCTTCTTTAACTCTCATCGCCGTGTCATATAAGGTACTAGCTGACCCGTACGGCGTTACCCGTGGTGGTTTGTATTTTCAGTCTTTTTAACGTAATTGTATTCTTTTTTTTTCTTGTTCAGTCAGTGATTGGTATTTGGCTTTTATATATATAGATCTTAAATAATAAAGCACTATTGTCATAATAATAAAAGATCTGAAATTATGATTTTAGTAACTTTGATCCTCACAAACCCCTCCTAAAATATCGAAATTTTTCATACCCTTTCTTAGTGAGCACCTATGGCTCTAGAGGAAGCTACATACCAAATTTCATTCAAATCCGTTCGGTAGTTTTGAAGAAATCGTGATTTAATAAATTTGATCCCCCAAACCTCCCCCATAAAATTTCGAATTTTTTAAAACCCTTTCTTAGCGAGCGCCTGTGGCCCAAGAGGAAATTAAATACCAAATTTCATTCCAATCCGTTCGGTAGTTTTTGAGAAATCGTGATGAGTGAGTCAGTGAGTGAGTGAGTGAGTGAGTGAGTGAGTGATATTTCGCTTATATATATAGATTACAGTCGAAATTTAGCTGGTTGTTCAATAATATGGATGTTCGCCGTTTGCATCTTTTGATTTAAACGCCTTATAAATCTCGTACTCCTAGACTGCCTTCATAAACTTTTAGAACATATTTTGATTGGTTTAAGATTATTTTGTAGGCTAGTGTAACTATGATATTCGTCTATTAGATGGCGTGCAAAGTTCGATTTGTTACCTGAAACTGTTTTTTTTTCGGTAAGTGTTCTTTAAATCGAGTCTTAAACAGTCTCCCAGCTTGGCCTATGTATACCTTTTCACAATCATCACATGTCAATCTATACACGCCTGTTTGGTCTTCTATAGATCTTGGGTTTTTGGGGTGAAGAAATTGAATTCATTAAAATAACAATTGTTTATTTTATTAGTTTAGTATCAATATTGTTAGCACAAATTTGGCAAATTATGTACATTCATTTTGCCTACTTAACGTATAACCCAAAATGTTGACAACGAATTATTCTAAAGGTTGTTTTCAAAATAATAGGGCTGAACTCCATGTTGGTTTCTCTCGCCAACCCCCGTGGTAATTCGCAAATGCAAACAGGTTATCTTATATAAATAGGTCCACTATTACATTCTAATACGTCTTATTTATTTTTAATTAGGATGTAACACAGTGGTTTGTTATTTTTAAATTCCTTAATTTATTAAGGGTTTATTTATTCTCTAGCATAAGGAAAGTATAACAATCAAAAATTTGATAGGAGTTGTTACTACATTTTCCGCCCTTAGCAGCTCACGACAAAATGTAAACCTATTATACTTTTTCTACGTGTTTTGTAAGAAATAAATGTAAAAGTTTTCACTTGGTAACTTAGGAAAATGTAATAATTAATTTGTATTGTTTTAGAGGTTGTTATCACATTTTCGCTCCTTAGCAGCACGCGACAAAATGCAAATGTATCTTGTAAAAATTTCAGCTTTCTAGCTTTAAGGAAAATATAAAAATTAATATTTATTATTTTAGCCATTGTTTCACACATTAAATCAAAATTAATTCTAATAATATATTACTCAGTTATAGTGTAGCTTTTTATTAGTAAAACTATTTTTTCAATCAGTTTAGTAGTTTCATAGATGACCCCATACATACAAACACACACATTTTACCTCTTTATAATATTAGCATGCATAGCGAATGAAACGAAACATTATGTCTCTGATGACATACGGCATTTACCTGGGATATTTACTACTGAGTTTGAAAACAAAGATTATACTCTAACTTAAATTGTATCACTGATATACTGATATCTTATCACTGCTAATGTTTAGGAAAGATACAGTTTGGAACTAATTAGTGTCGTAACATAATCATCTGTTGATAAATTATTATATCAATGCCTCTTGGGTAATGCTTGGATTGGTCAGGGAATTGATAACACACATTGTTTGCCTAAACCATCCTATGCTTCTATTATACACACAGGTGTATACATGTTACTGGGAACTGATTAATTACAAGTACTCCAATATAATACTAACTAGAAATAACAATAAAATGAACACTACATTGCCTCTCAGGAAACCTGGAGTCTGCATACCATCTCCTAAAAGAACATTAGTTTGTCAATCAATTTGGTACTTAAAATATGCAATTTAGTCAAACATGTATAGAGTTTTGACAAACATAATTGTAATGCAGTAATTCATACAGAGGAAAGTTACACTTAAGGCTCGGTGACCGCAGCTCTCAAAGTGACAGAGGTGTACACTAATAGAATAGTTGTTTATTCTTCCTCTAGCACACATAGGGCAACTTCATAAAGGTGGAAAAGAAAGAAGTACAGACGTAACCCTGAGTGTAAACGTACTGGAATGTGCATGCGTGACAATGTATGTGTTATTAAACACAGCTTTCTCTCACTCATTGAACATTAACATGTTTAAAACTAAAAGGTATCCACATTCGGACTGTCCTAACCGTTAAATTGACATATTCAGAAGGATTTCCTGATAACTATTACTCCAGTAATCTTGTGACCCGTTTAGCATTGCTCTTATGGGAGTTGAAATTCAAGATGGTGGCTGGGTCAGCCGAGCCCTAACAATTTTAAGTGTGATAGAGTCTTTAAAAGTTGTTTTAAGTTTATTTGGTTTTTAAAGTAGGTCCTGTTACGAAATAGAATGAGTTTCCGACAACTTGACAATGCCAGAGTTGCACAATTATGTAATATAGAGTAGGTAGTTGTATAAGTAGAACTTATGTAAAATTGCTGAATGGCTTTGATAAGTAAGTCAAAGACAAAACGGGGAAAACTGAGAGGGGGGAACAGAGTTTTGAAATAGACAGAACACATTAGAAAGGTGGTCTTTTGAGGGAAAGTTCTTGGGTGAGAAGAGAGATCTTTGGAGACTGGGGCTTCGGGATGTAGACGCTAGTGTGGGCGTCAAGGAGAGACCAGAGGTGTGCTAGCCCAGGTGGACGTCAGGGCGAAGAAGCTGAGCTGTCCGATTATCAGAGCCACCAGGACAGAGTAAAGACGAGGTCACAGTTTGTGGATAAAAGGGATAATTGTTTTTTTAAAATTCTGGATTAGAATCAGTTTCTGTGGGTTGATTTATTAGGAGAGTTAAATATATGTTTAAAAGAATTCATATTTGGGGAGTAGACAATTGTACTCAGTTTTGCCCGTTATGTAAGCATAACTTTTATACGGAGGTTTACTGTAATTGTATTATTACATAGTGTAGGGATTAAATGGATGTAGAGCTTTCCGAATAAAATAGATGTTTATATGTATAGGCCTACTTATATGTGTGATATATGTTTCTACCCTCTCACTAAAATTAGAGCCAAGCGAGTAGTAGCTTCATCATATACAGCGAAAAGCCTCTTCGTAAAAAATAGCGAAAAGCTCCTTCGTAATAGTCCTGATAATGAGATAATGTATAGTGGGTTTGCCATATACCACATGCAGTATACATGTTCGTTATGAGGCCACGTGTTTATGTGTTGTTTTCAGACATGGAGGATTACTTAATTGTCAACATTTACTAACAATAAGTTTGTTTACTTTCTGAAAGAGAGGTAAATGTAATAATTTTATATAAAACATAAATTGTTTTTCAGCATTTTTAGTTTAATAAAACCACTGTAACATATATTAAATTCTCCATCTGAACTAACCATATTAGTTCCGTGTGTTGACGCGTTATTTCATTACAACTATACAGTACTGGTAATTGTTTTTAATCTGTAACTCTGGTTATAAACGGCGGACTGGTAATTTCATGAAAGTACAAAATATGTAATCTCATAATAGATATTTCTTTAAAACAAATGGGAAACAAGTTGAGTACTACTACAACCTATTTAAATAAATAATAAAATGTGTTGCAAATAAGTGTTGGTAAAATACCTGCATTCGTTCAGTAATTCTATTCAACAAAAATAAAGGTATTTATAAACTAACTAGCTGACCCGGCAATGTTTCGCTATTGCTTAATTTGAAACTTTGAAAGACTGTAATTCGTATCCCTGAGGGCCGATGTAAATTATAATGGGATTCTGCTCATTGCTTGATTTACCTAACTTAAAATTATTTTCAGTTTTTGATCCAAATCAGTTGTTGATCAAAATCAGCTGTTGATCAAAATCAGCTCTTTTAAGCTTTTCACAGGAACAGCTGTTTCTGATAAAATCAAAAGAAATATTTCTTTTTCTTCCTTAAGATTGACCTTCCATAAGATTAACATTGAAACTTTGAGGGCCACTTGGGCGTAGCCCTAATGTCCTAGGACTTTGGTAAATGGCCTAAAACCTTCCCAGGGTTAACCTGTGTTACTATGCAAAATTTCAAAGCGATCGGATGGACGGTTTGGTAACGCATAAAGGACAAACATACAAACAGACAAACGTACAAACAGACATACATTGAATTTTATATATATAGATTGTTTATATTTTCATCATATATGTGTTTTTATACTGGATGTCTCAAAAGTATGTGAACAGTGTTATATTTTTGTAAACACTGCAGATTACGCAACAAAGCTTGGTACATAGTTTCTCTACGAAAAAAACTAATTTGTTGAAGCAATTATAATTTTTGTATCACCTCAGGGGGACAACCAGCAGAAAGTCGGAGGAAAATCTTAAATAGGAGTACAGGTCAAATTAAAGGTCTATCTTAGAACAAAACGCCGCAAATCAGACATCAAATGGTTCACCCTACACAAAATGGCGACCGTTTGAAGTTACAATATTGAGCTTTTAGAAAATGGCTTAACTTTACTTATTGGCGTAAGATTTAAAAGCCAAACTCCGACAATCCACAGTAACAGTAGGACCAGTTTTTGTGGACAGTGAGTGACTTATCACCTTCAGTGGGAATGGTCTACGAGGAGGACGAGGAAAAATTTTTCTTTCAAATTATTAATTTTTATTACATGTTAAGAATAACAATTACCAATAAACTTTCTTAACAGCTTACCTTTTTTACAGTAAATGTTCAAACTGTTTTCCTTCTGCAGTTTGGCAATGAGCCAGGTAGTGACGCTCTGTAACTTCTCAGCAGGTATTTCTAGTAAGGATTTTCGGAGTTTTGCTTTTAAAGCTAATGCCAATAAGTTTAGTAAAACTAAGCCATTTTAAAAATAACCAATATTGTAACTACGGCCGCCATTTTGTGTATGGTGAACCTTTTAAAGTCTGATTTGCGGCATTGTGTTCTCCAACGATATACCTTTAATTCGATGTACAACTCGATCTACGCTATTTAAGATTTTCCTCCGACTCCCTGAGGGACATCCCCCTAAGGTCGACCGCACACAGGAAGGAGCAGGCGCAAAGCATTTCGCTCCTTAGTTTTTGTCGGACTACAACTTTTATAAGCGGTTAAATGGGACTACCTCACACAGACGGAGCAACGCCTCGGAACACCGCGCGACACTCGGAGCATGTTCCCGACGTCAGGTGGTCGGGAGCAATTTCTATCCTCGCATGAGCAGACCGAGTATTCCACTCTGCACCTGCACGTCGCCGACAGTTCTCTGTCGTTTGTCGGTTTGTTTTGTTGTAGGAAGATTGAAATGGAAGAAGAAGCTGCAGTGAACAGCGAACTTGTGTCTGATGCTCTCGAAGAAGTGGACATCGATATGGAGTCTAGACAAGATGTTAAGTCTAATATTTGTACGAACTGCCATAAATTTATGGCAACATTGACTTCTTCTTCCTCAACCACGGCACTCATGTCTACTCAGTCAATCGCAAACTCAAAATGATACAGTAGCCGCTCCTTGATCCTCGCGTCTTGCGTCGGCCTTGCACCGCACACTGCAAGGAGCAAAGCATAATATTACTGGGAGCAAAATGTTTCATTGCTCCTGCCCCTTTGCGCCTGATCCTTCCTGTGTGCGGCCAACTTAAGGTGATAAAAAAAATTATAATTCCTTCAACTTGTTTTTGGTAGAGAAACGATTAACCAAGTTTTGTTGCGTATCTGCAATGGTTACAAAAATACAACGTCGTTCACTGACTTTGAGACACTCCGTGCAATATACCAGGGTGTATAAAAAAAATTTCAGGACTTTGGGATATGATTCCTCAGACAAAAAGTAAGAAAAATGTTCCTATAAACATAGGTCCGAAAACGCTTCGTTTTCCAGATATCCGCCATTTTGTTTTTTTTACAAAATAATTCATATCTTGAGAACGGTTTGACTGATTGAGTTCAAACTTGGCATGAAGTTTACCCTGACAATGATATACCTCAAGAAAAAAAAACGATTAAATCCAATCATGCGTTTCAAAATGGCGGCTGTTTGAAAATTTCAAACTTAAATTACTCAAAAACCGTACGTTTTAACAAAAAATGGCGAGACACATGTTTTGTAGCGCTTTTGATTCCCTATCGGATGGTGTAACTGTCAAAACAATCGGATGAAGAATAATATCTAAGTTAAAAGGTAATGATAACAAATGTCCATACAATATTGTAGTATTTACTGTGTTGGTATAGGATGCCGGTTTGAACAAACCAATTAGTACACATAACTTAACTGTTATCCTTCGGCCGATTGTTTTGACAATTACACCATCCGATAGGAAATCAAAAGGGCTACAAAAAATGTGTCTTACATTTTTCGTTAAAATGTACGGTTTTGGAGTGATTTAGGTTTGAAATTTTCAAACAGCCGCCATTTTTAAACGCATGATTGTATTTAATCGTTTATTTTTCTTGAGGTATATCATTGTGAAGTTAAACTTCATGCCAAGTTTGAACTCAATCAATCAAACTGTTCTCTAGATATGAATTATTTTGTACAAAAAAAAAAATGGCGGATATCTGGGAAACGAAGCGTTTTCGGACCTATGTTTATAGGAACTTTTTTCTTACTTTTTGTACGGGGAATCATATCCCAAAGTCCTGAAAGATGTTTTTATACACCCTATAGTGTTTTATTTTTGCTTAAATTGACAGAATATGTACACTACTTCATTAAATAGAAACTCAGAACTTGACCCACTATGCAACAAATGTTTAGTCGGGACGGATAGATTTGTAAAAATTAAAATATTTACCTAAACAAAATTAAACGATTTACTTTTCATACTAAACAACATGTCATTTGCATTGCTTCGAATAACCCGTTTTGTTCTTCCTTTATTAAGAGTAGAAATTAAACTCGACTTTTCCTTTTAAAGAAATCCGCATTTAAACACCAACAAAAAGAAATGTTTTTATATTTCAATTCCTAAACCAAACCGTTTTACCTCGAGTGTCTGTATTGTATTGTGTGTAAGGGTCTCTCTCTTCAAAGCGTACTCGGAACGCTCGGGGGGTTTGTTTCTTTGTAAACTGCCCTAATTGAATTTAATCCAGTAGCTTTAATTTACATCGCGTAAAAACATACAACCATGTTTTCGTGTTTTGTTTTCAAAGGTATTTAAAACTTAAATATAATTAAGGGCAGGCACTTCGACGTGTTAGACACATTATACATTTGAAATACTGTTAAGCCTCAAGGTAATTTTCGCAAAAGATTCAATTGCCGGTCTCAAGTGTTTGCATATTTATCAGTTACTCAGTTAAACAGTTAATAAGTTACTCAGTTACACAGTTAATCTATGCCTCGTAAGTACGAACGCCGTAGGACATAAAGTAGATATATTTTAACTTCAAAAGAAATATTTATTTGGTCCTACAAATTTATTTACCTTAAAATCAGTAGTTTTGCGCCTTGTTTTAAAATTATACTTTTTCGTTAAACAACAACAGAGGGTTGTTTAAGTTTAACGTGTGTATTGGTGTGTCTGTGTATCTGTGAGTCTGTGTGTCTGTGTATCTGTGAGTCTGTGTGTCTGTGTATCTGTGAGTCTATGTATCTGTGAGTGTGTATCTGTGAGTCTATGTATCTGTGAGTCTGTGTATCTGTGAGTCTGTGTGCCTGTGTATCTGTGTGTCTATGTATCTGTGAGTGTGTATCTGTGAGTCTATGTATCTGAGAGTCTGTGTATCTGTGAGTCTGTGTGTCTGTGTATCTGTGAATCTGTGTGTCTGTGTATCTGTGAGTCTATGTATCTGTGAGTCTATGTATCTGTGAGTGTGTATCTGTGAGTCTATGTATCTGTGAGTCTGTGTATCTGTGTATCTGTGAATCTGTGTGTCTGTGTATCTGTGAGTCTATGTATCTGTGAGTGTGTATCTGTTAGTCTATGTATCTGTAAGTCTGTGTATCTGTGAGTCTGTGTGTGTGTGTGTACCTGTGTGTGTGTGTACCTGTGAGTCTGTGTATCTGTGAGTCTGTGTGTATGTGAGTCTGTGTATCTGTGAGTGTGTGTATATGTGAGTGTGTATCTGTGAGTGTGTATCTGTGAGTCTGTGTATCTGTGAGTCTGTGTATCTATGAGTCTGTGTGTATCTGTGAGTCTATGCCTGTGTGAGTCTGTGTGTATGTGAGTCTGTGTATCTGTGTGTCTGTGTATCTGTGAGTCTGTTTGTCTATGTATCTGTGAGTATGTGTGTCTGTGTATCTGTGAGTCTGTGTATCTGTCTGTGGCGTCGTAGCCACCAAACGGATAGACTGATTTTATTTTAGTGTTTTTATTATTTGAAAGGTGAGTGTTCTTAGCTATGTCTCAAGAAAATCTGTTCAGGAGGATTTTTAAAATTGTATAGAGAAAGAATTAATTACGAGTTAAAATAAAGTAATAGTAAGTATATATTGGGGATTTACTTCGGGGGTTAAAAATCATCTGTTTCACGTATTTAATAATACATATGTTTGATATCTACATAGGACTAACAAAAACGTTTTTTTCCAAATTGTAGATGGTAAGTCTATTTGTCTCTATCAAATCTACACAAGCTATACGTTAATATAGAAGCCACATTCCCCGAATGAGTATACAGTGATACCTTCAAAAAACTGAAGCCTGTACCCTATGTTTCATATTTAATGTAACATGTAGGAATGCGTTTCACCATGCTATTATACAAAACTAATCAATTCCTTTTATTTAGGTAAATAATTGTACATTACAAATACAATTACGCGGGCTTCGTTTAAATACAGTAATTCATCGTTTAACTTTTAAATTTATTTTGTATTTTTTGGCAAATTGATAACAAAATTATAAAGAGACAAGTAGTAAATCTTTGTATTTTTAACTACTTAACTTTTATTCTGAAACATGCTTGATTCGATAATTTTTGCGGTGAATTTGGTTAAAGGAAACAGTATATCATCCCCACACTGTGCACAGAGCACAGAACTGCCATTATAAACGCGTTCTCCTTAGAAAGGCTAATCCTGTGCCTGATTTCCTCGGGGACTAAGTGCAGCATTGACATCGCAGATTAACCTAGATATAAGTGTTTAATCTGTGGCTCAAAATGTAAACTGATGGAGAAATCATAGTTTAATTAAGTCAGATTAAGTCGAAAAGTTAGAACAAAATAACACTTTTTTACTTCTAGAGCTGTCTACAAGACGATCCTTTTGAATTAAACTTAGAGAGATGTTGAAATTAAAACTAATGTAAGTAACAATTAATAATAATTAGTTTTACTTTCTCACTATACTATAGTATAGAGAAAGTATAGTGATCGCAAAAAAAAATATATGTTGACATATTTGTCGAAATATCCGTTTTTGGGGCTCCCTGAGTCCAAAAAAGTGGTTTTTACAAAATGTCTGTCTGTATGTCTGTCTTTATGTCTGTCTGTATGTATATCTGTATGTATACAAAGCTAGAGATAAAACTATTCTATCGATTTCTAACAAATGTGCACCAAACATGTCAATTAAGCCTGTATAGATACACGAAAAAATGTTTGAAAAACAACTCTCTTTTTGGCTAAAAAACCCGCAAAAATCTGTTATTTTTTATTTTTATATAAAAAAAACTGCTCTAACAATTTTGATAAAATTTGGTTTATTGGTAGCCCTTAATGTGGAAAAACAATATGGAAAAATAGAGGTAAAAAATAGCTCTACAATATGGAAAAACCGCATCTTCCTAAAAATTCTCGTTTAGCTAATAATAATAACTGATTTTTGGGGTTTATTTGGCCAAAACCGGGGTTTTTTCAAAACCTTTTTTTATGCATCCATACAAACCTAATTGACATGTTTGGTGCAAATTTGTTCAAAATCTATCGAATAGTTTTTTTTCTCTCTAGCTAATAATAATAATATTTATTAGTTATTCTCTTACTTTATTGTATCCTCTCTCCTATTTTAATACAATTATGAAGTCACAGTGAATCTGTTTAATAATTTAAATATGTTTGTGAGAAAGTATGTGCCAGTTTCTTGTACGGTTTATTTTCATTGTAACGATTATTTACCATGGATAGTACAGTTTTCATTAGATTTTTCTACCAATCAGCAGTGGTACCTTCTAAATTTACATTTTCAAGGTAGTGCAGGACCAGTCGGTTGACAAAGGTTGGTAGTACTGTATGTAATTAGGACGGATTATAGATTAGGTAATAATTAATGCTGTTTTTGTACATGAAGTGCCTACATAGTTGCCTACACTATTCATATATTTCCAGAAAGTCTTTGAATCTCCACGAGGAAGTATTATTTGTTCACGTATTCAAAAATTACAATCAACAGTGTTACATGTTTATCTTAAAAAAACATTTTAAAAACGCTGTTTGTAATGAATACAAGCTAAAAGCTTTTTGAATAAATAAGTCGATAAAAACAAATAATTTTACTATGATATCTATATAATACAAGGTGTTTACAGTAGTTAGCTGGTATTGGCTCACGTTCACAAATCGAACAAATCTTGCTTCGCTTCTTTAGAGTTCAGCTAATTAGCGACTACGTCGTTAAGCAACCCTTGGAGCGGCAAAAACTAACTTTATGGTGGATTACACCCCTTTCCACCAACTTAGTTGAAATTTAGGCTCATTAATTTATATAAGCTCTGTAATTAATTTACCAGATCTTGCTCGATTTACACATCTATTTCTATGAACAAATATAATTATATAGTTAATTCAATAATTCTTATAATTTTATTTAATAGTTATATTTTATAGTTTTTTTTTATTCTTATAATTATTCCATAGGATGAAAAATAGCAGCTGAAATATAATAACCATTTCAGCCATTTTGTTTTGACTAGTTTTGTAAAATATGTTTAAAATAAATCAAGTATTATGATAAGAATTTTTTTGTATTAACTTTAAAAGTTACATTCTGTAGTATTATGTAAATAAATCTGGTGAATATACAGGGCGATTCAGTAAAGCGTAGCGGGCTATGCAGATTCAGATTCTACATGCAAAAATAAGTCGAAAATGTAGTATAACGTTTTTTCGATTTCGGCTTAGTTTAGCCGTAATCCGCCATTTTGTTTTTTTACAAAAACTCACTGTAACTCTGGAAATAGATAAGATATAAAGTTCAAATTTGGAATAAGCATTTTATATGTTACGATTAACAAGTATACCAAACACAAAGAATTTATTTTTATAATTTTCAAAATGGCGGTCGTTAAAAATTTTTTACGTGGAATATCTTGAAAACCGTTAACTTTTCAAAAAATGTACAAGAGATAAAACATTTTGATTTTTTAACGACAGACACAATGCTTTTTTGCAGTTTCAGTAGGTCAAAGGATAACCGAGTTATCGACAAAAACCTAAAAACATAATTTCTTGGTATTGTCTACAACATCCAAAATTAGCCTAAAATCATCATTTTTTAAATTAAAAAAATTGTTTAGTTATTTTTGTAGCGGGCTGTGCAGATTCAAATTATACATGTAAAAATAAATCGAAAATGTAGTATCAAATTTTTCCGATTTCGGCTTAGTTTAGCCGTAATCCGCCATTTTTTTTTAATAATCAATAACTCAAAAGCCCTTGGAGATAATTTTATGAAACTTGGAATACAATTTAAATCTATAGCTATAAACATTTTCCAAAAATATCTTTGATCAGACTCATCAAATTTCAAAATGGCGTCCATTAAAAATTTTAAATCAAATTCCATGAAAACCAGCAACTAAAACAAAATTTTACTAGACACTAAATTTGAAACCCTTTTCATTTCTGTTGAAGCTCTTTTTTAAATTGCTGTTAAACTGTACATAGTTAAATCATTAATTACAGTTGAAAACCAATGCTAATAATTAAAGTGTCTTTCAATTTGTAATAAAACATAAATAAAATTGAAAAATTTTGAGTTTTTCTAGTCCCTAGTTTTAATTGGAATTTTTCTTTGAAATTGTTAAAAAGCCGCCATATTGATATTTATTAACCAATTTTTGCAATTAAAGTGTCATTCGATTTGAAATGAAATGGGCTTCAAAATTAGTGTCCATTAAAATTTTGTTTTAGTAGCTGGTTTTCATGGAATTGAATTTTAAAATTTTAAATGGGCGCCATTTTGAAATTTGATGAGTCTGATCAAATTTATAATTTAGGAAAATGTTTATAGCGATAGAGTTAAAGTGTATACCAAGTTTCATAAAAATATCTCCAAGGGCTTTTGAGTTACTATTGATTTTTTTTATACAAAATGGTGGATTACGGCTAAACTAAGCCGAAATCGAAAAAATGTTATTCTACATTTTCGATTTATTTTTGCATGTAGAATCTGAATCAAAAAAATTCAAAAATAGCCCGCTACAAATATAAGTAAAAAAATTCTTAAATTAAAAAAAATATGATTTTAGGCTAATTTTGGTTGTTGTAGACAATTACCAAGAAATTATGTTTTTAGTTTTTTGTCGATAACTCGGTTATCATTTGACCACCTACTGAAACTACAAAAAGAGCATTGTGTCTGTCGTTAAAAAGTAAAAATATTTTGTCACTTGTAAATTTATTGTAAAGTTAACGGTTTTCAAGATATTCTACGTTAAAAATTTGTAACGGCCGCCATTTTGAAAATTATGAAAATAAATTCATTGTGTTTGGTACACTTGTTTATCGTAACATATAAAATGCTTTTTCCAAATTTGAACTCGATATGTTATCTATTTCCAAGGTTACAGTGAGTTTTTGTAAAAAAACAAAATGGCGGATTACGGCTAAACTAAGCCGAAATCGAAAAAATGTTATACACTACATTTTCGACTTATTTTTGCATGTAGAATCTGAATCTGCATAGCCCGCTACGCTTTACTAAATCACCCTGTATAAATATACATAGGCCTATAATAAAGTACGATACCTTTCATTTTTAATCAGTGAACCTCTTAGTTTAAAACTTGTTTAAAGTTTTTGACGCGTTTCGAGAAAGTATCTCATCATCAGAAAGTCCATGGAGGTCTATACATGGAGGTCGTCAAAACGTTAAATACACATACACAAACACATAACACACAACACATTTAAAAAACGCAGTATGTAGATGCGCATCTTACGACTCCCGGATATCGACTGGTTGTGCGTTATCAAACAGGACACGAAATAAAACTACAATACGCCGCGGGAATTCTGAATTGTTATCGCTGCGTCATACAGGGTGTTCGAATCAAAGTGCAGTTGGTCGTTTAGTAATCAGTGTTCATTATTTGAGTTTAATATTTTAACAGCCTTGTAGATTTCAAATTCTTCTACGGCGCTCATAAATTTGCCTTTACTGCAAATCTTAATTGGTTTGAAGTTGCTGTCAAAGTCCGAGTAGCTATGGTCTTCGTCGATTAAAAGATGCGCATAGTTAGATTTATTACCCGAAATAGGTATTGTACTTTATTATATATACTAGCTGACCCGTACGGCGTTGCCCATGGTGGTTGGTATTTTCAGTCGTTTTAATGTAATTGTATTCTTTTTAAGTGTTCAGTCAGTGAGTGGTATTTGGCTTTTATATATATAGGTCTTAAATAATAAAAGCACTATTGTCATAATAATAAAAGATCTGAAATTATGATTTTAGTAACTTTGATCCCCCCAAACCCCTCCTAAAATTTAGAAATTTTTCATACCCTTTCTTGAGCACCTATGGCTCTAGAGGAAGCTACATACCAAATTTCATTCCAATCCGTTTGGTAGTTTTGAAGAAATCGTGATTTAATAACTTTGTACCCCCCCCCCCAAACCCCTCTAAAATTTCGAATTTTTTTAATCCCTTTCTTAGCGTGCGTCTATGGCCCTAGAGGAAGCTAACTACCAAATTTCATTCCAATCTGTTCGGTGATTTTGGAGAAATCGTGATTTAGTAATTTTTACCCCCCACACCATCCTAAAATTTCCAATTTTTTAAAACCCTTTTTTAGTGAACACTTATGGCCCTAGAGGAAGCTACATACCAAATTTCATTCCAATCCGTTCGGTTGTTTTGAAGAAATCGTTTTTTAATAACTTTGATCCCCAAACCCCCCTAAGATTTCGAATTTTTTCAAACCCTTTCTTAGTGAGCACCTATGGCCCTAGTGGAAGCTACATACCAAATTGCATTACAATCCGTTCGGTAGTTTTGAAGAAATCGTTTTTTACTTTGATCCCCCCAAACCACCCCTAAAATTTCGATTTTTTTTTTCAAACCCTTTCTTAGTGAGTACCTATGGCCCTAGAGAAAGCACATACCAAATTTCATTCCAATCCGTTCGGTAGTTTTTGAGAAATCGTGATGAGTGAGTTAGTGGTATTTCGCTTATATATATATATATATATATAGATTAGTGACCTGGATACTGCAAAAATGAATTCATTATATATAAATAATTTTATTATAAATTTCTTTAAAGTTGAAATTTTTAGAATGAGTGTAAATAATTGTACAGTGAGTATGAAACACACTTTACACTTTTTAAGTGTAAATAAGCAATGTACCTTACGTTACGTAATACTTTGAGAACCAATGGAAATTCTATTAACCAATGTTGTTTTGATCAACAAATATGTCATGCATTAAATCGTATTTATATTATTTTTAATTATGAACGACAATAATGTATAAAGCAAAATTCAAAACTATTGGAAAGAGTAATGATAAGCAAACAAAGCGTTGTAGAATATGTAATTTTAATGCAATGGTAATTTTACATTCGTAGTGAAAGTAAAAACAATAGCCGTGATATCGTAACTAAACTTCGATTGTAAAATTGTTTTAAAAAGTTAAATTACACGTGGTTTAATATAGTTTCCTCTTAGGCGTTTCCCATTTGCCTAGAAAACCGAACTAACTTCTAGCTGTAGCTATAGCCAATCAAGAATGTGTTTGCCATTCAAACGGCTGTAAAAAAAAAAAAACATTTCAAAAGTGATATTACCAATTAGGAAGCTACAATGTAACACGTTTTACAGTAACAAAGTGTATTTGATGTTTGATAATTTTGAAAAAATATATAAAATACGTTGAAAATTTCGAATCTATACTTTGAAGCATAATGAATAAATATTATATCTACTGCATACACTTGCTTAAAGGTTTCTGAATCAAATAGAATTAGCTTCGTAACTTCAGAACTCTGTCACAGATGGCAAATAGCCCCAATAAATACTTAAGTAAAGATTTTCTGACCAGCTGTTTACTAGTTTGTTACGATGGAATTATAAATGACCTTTAAAGAAAAACTAAGTATACAATTGAATACGCACGACCCTTGCATTAGCCTACACTAGTTGATCTTAACATAATAAAATCACGCAGTTGTGATCCATCGAATGTGTTACCTTCCAGCATCACAGTCAGTTGCACATTTACTGGGTGCGGCATTGAATATTCCAATATTAATCACATGGGATTTATTAAAATATACCATTATCAGTACAAATTAAATACTATAAAGTTGTTTTTACCCAAAAACCCAATGATTTTATAGAATACGTACGGGTTTACATGTAAATATAAATATATTCGTAATTATTATTACGACAAAAACGCCATCTTCAGTGATGCAAGAATATTATATGATACTATAATATCAGTTATAGTTTGAGCATTGTAGCTCGTGCATCACTGAAGATGGCGACTTTGTATTTAAAACGCGTTTGAGTTAGTAAACATGTTAGTAGTGTTTAAGTTTTATTCTAACACATTGGCATAAGGGCATCATAACTTTTTCGTAGACCTCAATGCCTTTCTGTTAAGTAATGTTAAATTTCTTGGCATCACCCTAGACTTAAATTTAAATTGAAAAAGTCACGTTTCAGAAGTCAATGGCGACAGTTTGCTTTGCTCATAAAATTATTTCCTCTGTGACTAGTTTAAAAGTAATAAAAGCCGTTCATTTTTCCTATGTCTTACTTACTTACTTACTTACTTCTTAGTACGGGCTTCCAGCATCAATCGTAGCCGATGGCCCGGTGTCCAATGTACGCAGCACAAGCAAGCTGCCAATGTTTTCTGTTTTTAAGGATGTCCTCAAAATCGTTGACCTCTGCTCTTAGTAGATCACGTGAAAGAATTGGATAGCTGCAACGCAGAAGAATGTGCTCCAGATCCTCTTCACCGTCTTCGCATAATGCACAGTGCGACGAATCGGTAAGGTTGAAGCGAAATAGGTATTTCTGCGTCACTATGTGACCGATTCTAGCTCTTGCTGCGAAAGATGCTAGTTGTCTCTGCACCCCTCTATACAAGTTCCCATCAGTTGGTAAGGGTTGAATTTTGTGCAGGTGTCTCCCAAGGGTTGACTGATTCCATTTGTCCGACCAGGCTTTATAGAAATATTTATTGCTTTGGTTCCTACAGTGAAGCAATGAAACCTTCTTTTCATCTGTAGGCTGCATTTTAGAGGCTGCTTTCGCTATTTGGTCCGCAACCTCATTTCCGTATACGTCACAATGCGATGGTACCCACTGCAAAGTAATTTCACACCTATGGCTCTGTAGTGCACGAAGTAGGCGTCTAATTTCCAAGATACGAAAAGCATATGCCGTAGGTTCGGGGTTCAAGATAGCCTGCAGAGCACTTCTGGAGTCCGTTAAGACACACACCTGCGATATTTTCAACGATAAACAACTTGTAAGCGCTGCATTTATAGCATTTATTTTTCCTATGTCAGTTGCTAAGATATCAGTTCTCGAGGGAACTCTGTTGAATCAATCAAAATATTCCGTTTACAAAAATAAAAAAATTACTCACAATGTTCCATCTAAATTATAATCAGTCTTGTATAAAATTTTTTTCAAAAAACATAACAATTTAACTTTTCCTTCTATTTATATTTATGAAACTTAAATTATCTTTAAGAGTAATCAAACTATATTTGAAAGTAATCAGTACCACCAAAAAATACCCTTCAAAAACTGTTTCAATATCCTGTTCGCAGACCTAAATTTTTTGAACGCGCAATTTATTACTTGGTATAAATACCAATACACTTACAATAACAATACACTGTTCAATACACTTCCAGAAAATATTAAAGACACAGTTTCAAGATTTCACTCAGGTTCTATCTCCTTGAAAATACGTACTACTCTGTAGGAGAATATCTTTCCAGAGGTACCTGAGCCCAGTCTGCAGGTGCCGGAAAGAACTTATTTGTTTTAAAATATATTAATTAACTGTAGTTTTTATCAAATTTGTATGTAAATTATGTTCGTTTTATTGTTGATACGTTTTATATAAAATATGTAATTAATTAGTCACATGTTCCGTGTCACAAATAACAAAAGAGTTATAAAATAAATAAATACAAATAAAAAATTTCCTCTTAAATAAACCCGTATACAGGTTATGTTAAATTGGGCTTTTTGATACGTCATATGTTTTTGTATTGCTCCGTCAGTTTAACTTATTTAGAGATAAACTAAAAGCTATCTGTATCAACACAGCCTCACAACTACAGTCGATATAGACAGTTGTCAACAAGATTACATGACAGTTCCCCACACTGACACTTCCACACACTGCCCAAAATACTGACACTTCCCACAGCACTTGGACGCGACTACCTGTTTAATGACTCAGAAATAATCTCGACTGACAGTTCCACACACATCCCCCCCCCCCCCCCCTATAGGCTTCAGCGATCATCGTTACAGCCGCACCAGTGACAATGTACTGTAATACAGTACTTAACAGTATTAACATAATACAGTACTTCTTTGGAGTGAAGAAAAGCGCTCGGTCTATGTACCGTACTTCATTACTAACACCTAACCTAACCTAACCTCCCCATAGTAGCCGTTGAAGTATAAGTATAGCGTAAGAGTAGGCTTTGGGGTGGGGGGGGGGATGTGTGTGGAAATGTCAGTCGAGATTATTTCTGAGTCATTAAACAGGTAGCCGCGTCCAAGGGCTGTGGGGAAGTGTCAGTATTTTTTGCAGTGTGTGGAAGTGTCAGTGTGGGGAACAGCGTCAACAACATAGTAATGGATTAGATAATAATGGTTATTTGTTAACGGTTACAACTGGCAAATCCACTATTAAAATTGTAAAACTTAGACGTTGGGTTTGTACGAAATCTAACTTTTTTACAAACTAGATTTTCTACATATCGTCATTTGGACCTGTGAGTCATTGCACATTTGTAGTGACTGCGAATATTTGTTGTGGATTTACTGCGCTAGGACTTCTGACTTTTACTTTATAGCAATGCAATTTGCTAAAAATTGAAAACATTTGAAAAATATTATTAATTTTTCCAATACTGAAAGTGATGTAAACTGTTCTATTCCGGGAAACGTGAATTGTATTGACAAGCGGTTAAAACTTAGTAACGAATATAACTGACAGACAAAATATTGATACTATAAAATTACTGACGGTTATTGTTGATAGAAGTTACGCATGATGTTTCAGATTTACAAATAGATGTTTTACATCATTTCTTAATTAATTTCTGTCAGTAACTATATAGTCCTACTGTGAGCGTCACAAACTGCGATTTTGTACAAAAATATTAAGCGGACGCGGAAAATAATCGCGTAAATTAAGTATTGTCAGACGAGATACTGACTGAAACGTGAAGTGTACTTACACTCTCGGAAGAGCTCCCCTTGAGGTAAACTCTTGCTGGCTGATGACTTGGTGAGGGGTAGTTTGCATATTTACTCGTACCCTTCGGCTCAGTGCAAGATGGAGTAGGGTGCTTAAGCACGTGTGAAATGAAACCGACGTAATAATTCCTCAAGCAAAGACTGAATCGCTTCTAGAGCGTAGATAATTGTACATAATTTCGGATACAAAATTATATTGTTATATTTTTATTTAATTTGCAGTTTGAGGAATGTAAACATTAATCAATTTTTAGAAAATTAATTATTGTGAAGCGGCACTTTTATAAAATTCTAATTTTAATAGAATAATACTTGTAGTGTTTCTATCAATCAAGTTTTTTTATTATTATTGTTTAAACGATATCTTATAACACTTGACCTAATAAACATTTCATATCTTGAACATTTGAATGTATTTTTAATCGTGAGATTTATATTTATATAATAAAAATGAATTGCTGTTCCTTTGTAAGCGCATCACTTGAGAACGGCTGGACCAATTTGGCTATTTTTTATTTTAAAATGGTCGTAATAGTAAGAACTAAGTTTTTATATAAAAAAGGTTTCCCGAAAAAGTTTGAAATTTGGAAAAAACTAAACAGCCTCTTTGTATGGACTCAAGACCATAGAGCACAAAAACGTTCGTATAAAAATCTTAGCAACACGTCAATGTTTGTTTACATTCATTACCGTAGCAACTTTAATCAGCATTTATAATCATCAGTTTATTATTATTCAAAACCAACAGCTTTTTTGGGTTAGATTGACCAAATTAAAGGAAAAAAAACCAAAATAAACTAAAAATGCTTACTATATTTCAATTTAATTCAAACATTGGTTGTTACATATTATATAACATAAAACAACAGATTTTGGAACATAATTTTAGGTTAGGCCTACAATGAATCAAAACACGTTCATTGGCAACAAATTGGGCTAATTTAGAATCAGGTTATTCACAATTATTGTTACTTTGTCATAATATTTTGACATTAATGCATTATGTAAAGCAAAGTGGTTGAGTATAAGAGTGCTACTACATTAGTATTAGTAGGTTATTATAGATGTATTTGCTGTGTACAATTTGATCTAACAATTTGTCTACAGGGATATTCACAATTTTTGAGGAAAATTATAGAATTATTTTTAAAGACTGTGACGTTTCAAAATTATCATCGCTATAAAAATTATGTTTTACAAAACAGTAAAAAAAATAATAGCAATACGGATATTATAATGACGGTTTCGTAAGATGAATAAAACTAAATTTGCCAAACACACACATTTTGTCCGTTATAGCAATTCAGATTTTATAATAAGGCTGAGTAACTCCATCTGGAACTAGAAGCGTTGGAAAGATTTATAAAATGTTAACCTTTACTTTTAAAAATCAGCAAATAATGGAAAAGTGAACACATATAATATTTTTTAAGTTTTTTAAATTAAGAAAGATATTTTAAACTAGAGGGCTCCGCCCCCTGCTCGCTTCGCTCGCCAACCCCCGCGGTGACTCGCGTCGAAGCAAATGGAAACAGGTTATTTTATATAAATATGCCTTATTATTAAATTATAATATGTCTTATTTATTTTAATTAGGATTTAAAATAGTGGTTTCTTATTTTTAAATTACTTAATTAATTAAGGGTTTATTCTCTAGCTTTAAGGAAAGTATAAAATACAAATTTTTACTCTCTTTCACCCCTTAGCAGCACGCGGCAAAATGTCAATCTATGACACTTTTTTATGTATGTTGTAAGAAATAAATGTAAAAATTTTCAGTTTAATAACTTTAAGGAAAATATAATAATTAATGTTTATTGTTTTAGGGCTTATCACATTTTCACCCCTTAGCAGGATGCGAAAGAAATAAATGTACAAAATTTCAGCTCTTTAGCTTTAAGGAAAGTATAACAATTAATATGGATTGTTTTAGGGGCTGTTTTAACAATTAAATCAAAATTGATTGTTGCCTCTGTTACTCAAGGATAGTGTAGATTTTTTTCAACTATTTTTTCAATCGGTTCAATAGTTCCAGAGATTACCCCCTACATACAAACAAATAAACAAAGAAATTTTGCCTCTTTATAATATTATCAATAATAACCCCAAAGCTAAGATGGTAAATTAATATTCAAATCAAATTGTTTCGTATATTTTATAACAGCAGTTATAATAAAGGTTAAAAGAACCAGCAAGGCTCACGTCTACACTTTAATAAAAACACAACCTAAAAGTTAGAAATTTAAATAATTTCTTCAAAGTTTTAAATTAGCTGTTAATGGAAATATTGGAGCAAACAGCTGTTGTATCTGTCATTTTATTCAATTGATTGCTACGGTAGTAAATGTAAATACATATGATAATTCATTAGTCTAGGCCTAACCTAAGATTTTTTCCGACAAAATTTACAAATATTGAAATAAAAAAGTTGTTTATCAAAATAAATTTTAGCCTATGTTACTCAGGGATAGTGTTGCTTTTTATTAGTAAAACTATTTTTTCAATTGTTTTAGTAGTTCTAGAGAGTACCCCCTACATACAAACAAACAAAAAACAAACAAATTTTACCTCTTTATAATATTAGTATAGATAAGTAAAATTCGGTAATAAGATTAATACTAATAATCAGCTATTTATTAACTTAAAATGAAAGTGTAAATTTTGCTACTACATTCGTCCAGCACAAACATGGCTAGTAAAATATTTGTAAACCACATCAATAGCCTCATATTATTTCAAACTTTTGCACTACTCAGCTTTAAAATTGTATAAATGTTTACCACTTCTGATGGATTTCTGCAATGTTGCAGAATAGCGTTTGTGTTAGCTAATCAATTTATTTTGCGCGCTCGCGTTATTTACGTTATGTCATCAACAGCTTTTAAGTTGTACGCGAATTCTGTGAAAAGTAGCACACAAGTTGTAATAAAAGCAACTTTATTTGCTCATAATCTTACGTGGAATACAAAATACACTCCATTGGAAACAGTAAAAAATATTTGGAAGCTGTTGGGTTTTTTCAAATTCTGTAGGTGTTTTTAATATGTGTCAAGTCCTGAACTTAATATTTTGATTAGAACACACGACAGTTCTAAAAATACTAAACAGTAAATGTCACTTTCTAAAAATGTGTAAACGTGTGTTATAGAACCGCTTAGTTGACTCTACAGCTGTTATAGTTGTCTACATGAATCTATATATACATAAAATCCAAATACCACTCACTGACTCACTCATCACGAAATCTCAAAAACCACCGAACGGATTGGAATGAAATTTGGTATGTAGCTTCCTCTAGGGCTCTAAATGCTCGCTAAGAAAGGTTTTCCAAAAATTTCGAAATTTTAAGGGCTGACTTCTGTTATTATTAGTCTATAGTCAATAAACGTATGTAATGGCGCTTACATTTTTGTTAAATATAGAGTATATTTGTTGTTGTTTTTATGTTCAATATGTGCTGCAGTTTTACAAAAAGAATATAAAAACACGCTTGTATTCAAATGAAAGTTTGTGTCAAAATTTCAAAGCAATCGGTGAAAAACTTTCGGAGATTATCGATTTTGAACAAACGCACATTTACATTTTCTATATCTATACTAATATTATAAAGAGGAAAAGTTTGTTTGTTTGTATGTAGGGGGTAATCTCTGGCACTACTGAACCGATTGAAAAAATAGTTTTACTAATAAAAAGCTAATAAAAAGGTTGAAAGGGGGTTGGGGGAGGAGAACAAATATAAATAGGAGACAATGGTAGAGTAAAGATAGTAGTAAACAAAGCTTCTGAAGATGGGGTCTACCCGAAACGCGTCAAGCGAAAGAAAGACAAAGCTAAGAAAGGCGGATAAGCAAGAAGACAAAAAAAAAGCTATACTATCCCTGAGTAACATAGGCTATAATTCATTTTGATAAAAACCTTTTTTATTTCAATATTTGTAAATTTAGTCGGAAAAATTTCTTAGGTTAGGCCTAGAATGATGAACTAACACATGTATTTACATTTATTGCCATAGCAACCAATTGAATCAAAATAACAATATAACTGTTTGCTCCAATATTTCCATTAACAGCTGATTTCAAAATTTGAAGAAATTATTTTTGTATTTCTATCTTTTAGGTTAGGGTTTTAAAGTGTAGACCTGAGCCTTGCTGGTTTTTTTAACCATTATTATAATTGCTGTTAAAAAATATAAGAAATAATTTAATTTGAACATTAATCATTATTTACCATTTTAGTTTTGATGTTATTATTAATCGTACACCTTTATTATAAATAAAACATAACATATGTTTTTAAAAGCATTCATTGGGGGTTGGCGTGCGCAGGGGTCTCCCCTAGTCATTTATATAGATGAACAGTTTTAATTAAATTTATTTATTTTTTTTTTTTTTTTTTTTAAGGCGAAAAACCTAGGTGGTTATCATCACCTGGAAAATTAATTAGATTTTGAATACGTAAAAGAATTTTATTTTCTAAAATTAGAAACTACTTTTGTTTAAATCGAATCTCTAAAAGGTTTCATTGGATTTTACAGTTTAAAAAACAGCCAAATGACAAACTATTTAAGCGTAAAAGAAATGGCCATTCTATTTGAAATTATTTTTTTATTATCTCTACTCATCCACGTTACATGCTAATTACAAAATAACAATAGTCGACGATGCAGTAAATACAACAATGCTGTTGGTGTTTCATAAATACGTAAAATAAACTCATTTGTTCGTTATGTTTTTAATCTAAAAGGTATTTATAAAATACATTGACTTTTATTAGCCTATATATTGTAACTGCCTGTGTAATCATGAAAAGTTAATTTCAATAAGGGCGATTTAGTACACATAAAATGAAAAGCAATTTTATACTGTTTGTCAGACTGAGTTCAAGAAAATACTTGGTATTATTGTAACAACTACTTATTTCTAAAATTAATAATGCAATTCACTTAGTTGTTTAGTAATTACAATTATTATCTTCCAATTCTAATGTATTAAATTATTTAATTTCATCGTAAGTTTTGTTATTAGCGAATTTCCGAAGGAAAGATGAGCTTTTGTAGTGACCCTTATGGTGAGACCTAAGGTCGGGAGTAGTAAATGAGTACTGATCATGGTCCCCAGAATACGTTTTGGAGTGTCATCAAAATATTTATATATATTTGTATATATGTGTTCGAACTCTAACGGCCGCATGTTAAGTCCGATTTGGTACACATGTTGGTTGTCTACTTCGCTCGGACGAGTTCGCTAGCCAAAAAAATCCAACAATCGGAAGCACGTTTTTTGACCAGAAGTAACTATTTTTTGAGACTTTTCCTAAGAGCATGAATTTGTTTTTGAGTTTTTTCTACAAATATAAATGTAAGATGTTATTCTACACATTTTGATTTTTTACGCGACCTTATAGCTCGCTTGGTTCCCACAAAATCGATAAACGTAAAATACCATAGAAGTACCCGGTTCAAAGCCATGTGGTGGATTCTACCGTGGGGTTGGCGTGCTCAGCACGCAATGCATTGTGTATTAAATATACTCCCAATACGGGGGTTGGCGTGCGAAGCACGCAATGCTTTGTGTATTGAAGATACTCCCAATAAGCGGAATTCGGTGCACACGTCGGTTGTCTAAGTCGCTTGGATGAGTTCGTTAGCCAAAAATTCAACAACCGGGAGTACCTATTTTGAGAATTTTCATACTAGAATTATCATTTTTTAAAGCTCATTTTACTCCTTTTTTGAAGTTCAACAAATTTTTTAATTGCACATTTTTTGTTAAATCCAATATTTATTGAGATACATGAAGGCTTTTGATATTTCAAGTTCGCGAAGGGATTTATAAAATACTCATTGCCTTTTTACTGTAGTCAGTATATAACGGAACATTTAGTTGCTTACTTCACATGAACCAAGATGAGTTACACCATGTTTAATTACCATGAACCTGGTGAACCCTTAGAAAAGACGTAGAGACAACGGAAAAGACATTAACTTGTGCATTTTATGTAAAAAGTAAAACGCTCTTTGCAATTATGCTCAAGTGAAAACGGTAAAAAAAAACATTAAACATGTTTCTGAACTCATAGGAAACAATATTAAACATTAAAAACAATATAACTTCAGGAGGAATATATTGACCTGTGTGGACAACAATTCTAGAAGTGTCAAAACTGTGTGTACAACTTACTTCCTGTACTTATCACAATATTTGACAATATACAATTTGGCAATATACAGGGTAACTATTTTAAGTGTGCCACCATTGGTAAATCAGAAACGACAAGATTTACAGTAAACTTAAAATGGGGGACTTCACCTACTTTTCAGTGGGCATTAAAAATATGAATTTGAAATTTCGAAAATATGCCGTCATTTTCCAATATGGCGGCCAAATTTCGAATTTCTTATGGAGACCCCTATTTTTATGACGGATTTAGATTTTAAATGCAATTTTAAGACTTTTTTATTCTTGGTGTTTTTTTTTATTCTTGGTGTTTTTTTTTTTTATTAACTAAACCGTTTAGCCGCTAGGAGCGCTAAAAGTTTCAGAAACTCTTTTTGCAAAAATTATTAAAGAGGCTTATTTTCAATTTGCAAACAATAAAATTTAACTCAAAGTGCAATATGTTTTACAATAAAATGTTAAAAAGCTGCTGAAATTTCATAAATACTTTATTTTATACAAAAAACCAACTTAAATTACTGTTAAAAAATCGCTAACGCAACCACTGTGTACTGTGTAAGAAGATGTATTTATGTGCGCACGCATGTATTTATGAAGATAGAGGACACTTTGAAAACCTGCTTTAAGTCATAATTAATTAAGTCATCTTGACTGCATTTTTGTGTCCCAAAAAATTTTGTTGCTATGATTCAAAGAAGTTTCTTACAGCACTATGTACGCTTTACGATGTAGGAGAAGAAATCTGTAAAAATAGTACAGTTGTCATGTAAGCTATTTAGGTACTTTTAACATAATAGCTTTTAAATTAAAACAAAAAACTAATTAATTAAAATTAATTAGTTGGCCGCCATATTGGAAAATGGCGGCATATTTTGGAAATTTCAAATTCATATTTTTAATGGCCACTAAAAAGTAAGTGAATTCCCCCATTTAAAGTTTCCTGTAAATCTTGTCGTTTCTGATTTACCAATGGTGGCACACTTAAAATAGTCACCCTGTATAGGAATTATTGAATTTTAATTTTAAATTTGAATAATATTGTTCTGTACATTCTTTTGTTTCTCATTCTTGTACTTAATGTTTGAAACTTATTTTACTGTTAAGTTATGCCTTAAGTGTGCCAAATGTCACTGATTTTAAAGCGGAAATTAAAGTTTCATAGTTCTAAAAAAGCTAGAATTTATGTACATATACGTCAAAAATTACAATAGTTACTTTTGCAACTTAAACAGTTATAAAGCCACTCTATTACTTTTCGGAACCCATTTAAATAACATTGTTGCCATAACGACTAGTGCAATGCAACATTGTTTTGGCAAATTTTCATCAACTGTTTGTGATAAAATAGGAGTCATATTATATACCGTTCGAAGGTGATTGACAAACATAAAAGTATATGACACGTTTTCAGCTACATGTAACTGATTCCAAGTTATTTAACAAAATGTTTCGAAAATATCGAAATGAAAAACAAAAATTTTAATAAAGTTACAAATATTTCTGGTGATATGAACCTAAACAATGATTTCAAATATACCATTGGAAAGCTCGTCTTCTCCTGATTAATAATCACTAACAACATAGTTTAATATAAAAATACAAACTATAGGTTATAGTTATATAGGGAAATGTAGAAGCGTGTCACAAAACTTTAGCGGCCATATTGATTACGTCAACACCGCTAGACAGCCAGGAAAATATGTGTCCCGGGTTTTTTAGACTCTTCTACCCATGTACTACGACTTTAAAATATATTTACACTTTAAAATAGAGGATTCCGGTAGAGCGGTGGAACGCATGAACCATGTATCTCAAATATTTCTCTGTGGTATAGAAAAAACCAACAAGGCTAAAACGCAGCCTATTATGTTGGGTTACTCTCGACTGTTGAACAAAATAGACTTGGATAACTTTCCCAGACTTCAGTTTGATACCGACATCAAAGACTACTGTAATAAAGTTAAAGACCTTGGACTGCTCATTGATAGTAAGCTGACTTGGAGAGATGTAAAACGTGTAAAAGACTTGAGACGTGTAAAAGAGTTTTTTCAGAGCACCATAAAAAAATGCAAGATCTCTTACCATTCTACGTCAGAGTGCTCATTGTAAAATCTCTTATATTTCCATAATTTACTTACTGTAACACCGTAGTCGGAGACATGTCCGTGGTGTTGGCTAACAGATTGCAGCGGGCACAGAATTACTGTATACGTTTTATTTTTTGTTTAAAACGCGATGCTCATGTTTCTCTATATTATAAAACTCTTAACATCTTAAAACTTAATGACCTACGGACGTATCATACTCTGATGTTACATTTTATTCTACAAACTGGAGTGCCGACTTACCTGGCAGAAAAGTTAGTCTATATCTCTAACATAAGTGCAAAGAGCACTAGAAGAGGTGGCACTACTCTTACCATACATTTGCACCGGACTATGAAATATAATAAATCATTTACTGAGCCCGCTTGCCGACTGTGGAATTCGCTACCGAAAGCAATTAAGTCTGCTGACGGCCGTATCCAGTTTTCAAAGCTATTGATGTCATATTTATTGTACAAAGTGGATGATGCATCCCAGTTTTGAGGCGTACATTAGAAGTGTTTATTGTTCAGTTGTATGAATGTGCATGAATGTTTATAAAGATTTTAATACGTATTTAACCTGTTTGTATTAATTGCTATAATATTTCAATAAATTGTATAAGCTTCATTTATTATTATTTGTTGTCTGTTAAAGTACTATTTATTTTTAAGAATTTAATTTTGTATATATTTGTAATTTTGTATTGAGGTTAGGTGGGAGAGAGGACTAAATAGTCCTAACCTCGCCACCAAAAAGAAATAAAGACAATCAATCAATACTATCTGAATCCAAAGGGGCGCATCGGTTGCCGGATGTGAAATATTTTGGTATAATTTTCAGCTATATATGAAACCCCCACTTATATATTAAACCTATATTTACGCAAAAACTCTACAATGAAAATTGTAGTACGTATTTTTTACATGGAACCTGTCGACTTGCACTAGTTTTCCTTACCAAAGGCCTTGTATTGTAAAGAATTTTCATATTTTAAATCTGAACTTCTTGAACTGTAAATAAAATATTAGAGTATATATTGTTTCTATTAAACAATTACCATTTATTTACATTCGATATATTGTGTATACAGTTAAACTATTAATTTTGTAGTCAGAAACTGAATCATGGATATTTTCTATGCCATTTTATTACACTTTAATAAAGTCAGCCTTTGGTTGACTAAAATATTAAATATATGACACAATTTGCAGGCGACCGTAACTGTATCAGCAGTTGGTGGTTTTTTAAGGACATATGATCGGGAGTATTTTAAGTTTATACACTGCTGGTTTTAGTGCTTAATCGCATTAGGAAAAAAACCCAAACTTAAAAGACATTTTGAATTTGAACATTATAAATCCAATTTGGTGAAAGGTGTCAATAATCATGTCTTTTAAATTTGTAGTCGTAATAAATATAACAAACTGTTTGTAGTTTTATAAATGGTATATTCTCTTTGTATTGTGAGTAGAATTCGTTAAAGGTAAATAAAACAAGATATACTGTATAATAAAATATATTGTAATTTAACTCGTCAACTTTAAACGAAAGTTAATTCAATCTATGTAATAAATCAAAGAAACAGAAGAAAACTCAAATTGCTGTTAAACCGTGATCTTCCATTGTGCACAATACTAAATCTATTTGTTGCGTAATCTAATAGAGACAAAGTTTTGCTTTTATTTAAGTGAAATAACAAATCCGAGTTTATAAACGCGTTCCTGAGTTGGAATTTATAAATCCAATTTGGCGAAGAGTTTCAATAATCATCTGCTCTCGATCACAAACACGTTCAGCTTTACCATCACAGTATATAAACTAAGCTTTAAATCTAGGTAAATTAGTGGACCTGGTATTGATTAAATTATCAAACACAATTTAGTGAAAGTAATGACAAATTAATTTTGAAGTGACTTGGGATTAATAAAATAAGTGTCTGACCATCAAGAGCGGGCGGTCGCGCGCGTATTAAACATATGGGAGTTTAATGTTAGTGCAATTTAATGGGTAGCTATCCCATTTCAATTATTATTTAATTTTAAGGGTAGCTATCCTATTTTATTACCTTGATTTAAGTAATAGAATTGCAAACGAGGTTTTACATCAAGAATACAATTACAGCTTTATAGCTTGTAGGAAGATACTGCAATGTATTTGTATTGTATCTCTTTGATTGTAGTGGTCATATTTTCTAATAAATCCTGGTACTATTGTGTGTGAATTGTGAAATTTGTAGTGGAATTAGTTGAGTAGTTTTTGAGCATAAATAAAAAGTAAAAGTTTAAATGGTTTTGTAATTTTAAAGGTAGTTATCCCAATGTATCCCTTTGACTTAAGGTGATTTGATACTGAAAACTCTCAAAAACCATCAAATTTTGATTTTTTTTTTAATTAAAAACTTCTTATGGCGCGTTAGGCACTTTTTCAGATGGGTAAAAATCTCTGATCTAGCATGATCGTCAGATATTATTCGTCATCGCCTCTGTGTTTACAAAATAGAGATAGCACTAAATAACTCAATTTCAACACAGTCAACGGTAGGATAGTGGTCATTATACCCGCCTGTCACGCGGGAGACCGGGGTTCGATTCCCCGACGGGGAGGATTTTGTTTTACAAAAAAACTCATTGCAACTCCAGAAATAGGTAAGATAGTTCAAGTTTGATATAAGCGATGTGTAGGTTACGGACTACAAGTGTACCAAGCACCATGATTTTATTTTAATAATTTTTAAAATGGCGGCAGTTACAAATGTTTAAAGTGGAATATCTTGAAAACCGTTAACATAACAAAAAGTGTACAAGAGACAACACATTTTGTTTTTAACGTCAGACAATATGACTTTTTTCGTTTCTGTAGGTCAAAGCATAACTGAGTTATCTAGAAAAAACTGAAATCATAATTTCTTGGTAATTGTCTACAACATCTAACATTATCCTAAAACCAACATTTTTTGAATTAACTAACCTAATGTTGTAACTTATGTTAAATTTGAGTACTTGGTAATACCTCTAAAATGGATGGACATAGATAAATTAGCTATCTTGGTTGATATGATAATGACTCTAAATGCATTAAAGAAACGCGTGTTGTTTCAGTATATGCTTAACCAAAATTATATTTTTTAATTTATTATTTGACTATAGACAATCATTTTTATGTTATTTTTTAGATTTTATTTTAAATGGGTCAAGGTAAATATAGTTCTTAAATTTCAGATTAAACCAATATAACCAACGTTTTATATTCATGACAGTTTTCACTTCTGATGGCAGTCCCACGACTGCTTTTTTTATATATTTGTTCTACATGTCCTAATACACATGGAAAATGCAATAGACGTAACTTTTCTTTACATATATACTAGAAAAACAAAATTTAAACAACGCTGCTAAGGAAAAAAATCAGTCAAAATGCGGTCTGGTTGTATAACACTTATGTTTTGGCCTACCTATATTTTTACATTATTATCAATAACTCTCTAACAAATAACCAGGCATAACATAAAGTATAAACACATAAATACCCTTTTTTACCTAGACATTTACACAATTTTCACTGTATTCCATATAGAAGTGCAGTTTTCCATGCAATCGCCATTTCCCGAAATGTGAGAATTTTATGTTTTAGAAACTAAATTCGATATTTTTTAAGAACCTCTTGAAGTACACTATTCAAATGTTTACCATTTACTCAATACATCTTTAGCTAAATAACTAGTTAGATTTATGCTTGTAACTTTTATACATCATAAATTAAAAATAATATTTCAAATAGTAAATAATCATTTTAAAAAAAAATCATTTTAAGTTACATAAAAAAGATTGACATAATTCTAACTAAATTTGTGGTAGACTGTATTACCTTTAATAAACAATAAGAACCATCAAAATCCATTAATACTTTTTGAGTTATATCGCTTCAAAAATGCCTCGGCAAAATCATTTAAAAAAAAAATTCTATGATAAAAGTCAAACATTTTATGTTTCATATTTTTGTTCAGCATATTCTACACCAGGGAAATAAATGTCAAGACATTTTTACCATTAATGCAAAATTTCACCTAGTAGCAAATCCCCTTAAATAATCGAATTGGAAATGTTTGTGTTTTATATCGCTTAAGAATAATATTAAATAATTTTAATATGTTGGAAATTAGTGCAGTTTATTTGTATTGTAATCCTGATAATACTGCATGTGTAAATTGTGAAATGTTTACTAAAATTAGTTGAGTAGTTTTTGAGCATATAGAAAAGTAAGTGTATGGATTATTATTTAATTTTAGGGGAATTATTCCATTTCATCTCTTTGACTGATGTTATCTAATTGCAATTGGTTTTTTATTTCGCTTAAGAATAGCATTAAATAATTTTAGCTTTATAGCTTGTATGAAGTTAGTGTAATTTATATTTACTAGTGGACACGGCAATGCTTCGCTATTGCTTGATTTACCTAACCTAAAATTATATTCAGTTTTTGATCCAAATCAGTTGTTGATCAAAATCAGCTGTTGATCAAAATCAGCTGTTTTAAGCTTTACGAACAGCTGTTTTTTGTGCCCCTGATAAAATCAAAAGAAATCTTTCTTCTTCTTCCTTAAGATTGCCCTTCCATAAGATTAACATGGCAACTTTGAGGGCCACTGGGGCGAAGCCCTTAACATACATTGAGCTCATTTTAAGGGAAGCACAACTTCAGAGTGAGCTCTGTAAAATGACACCAAAAACATCAAAATCGGTTAAAAACTCTAGGAGGAGTTCTACTCACAAAATAACCCCTAGCAAATTAATTATGTATAGATTGTATAAGGGCAGCAACCCAATAATTTGAGCCAACTAGACTGTAGTAATTGTAAAGTATAAACACTCTCGACAATTATATGGATAAACTGTGAAATCGGTCGAATAGTTTTTAAGTCTATAGAGGACAAAGAAACATTCATTATTAGCGAATTTCCATAGGAAAACTAAGCTATTGCAGTGGCCCTTATGACCCAAGGTCGGGAGTAGCAAATGAGCACCGATCATGGTCCCCAGAAAATGTTTTGGGGTGTCATTAAAAATCGTGTATATATATGTTTACGTAAACGGGCATAGTGCAACAAAATTCTATATGTGTGTATATATGTATACCGGGTGAGTTTTAAATGCCTCCCCCCCCCTAATTGTTTCCGCATTTCTTAAGATATCGACTCAAAACCACCACCGAACATCATTGATTAGTTTATACTTTCTTTTGATGAGGTTCACATTTTTGGCCGCCATCCTGGATCCGCCATATTGGAATGAACTTTTATGTTTTAAATGTAAAGGTAAGGTTGTGACCCATTATTTCAAACTATTTTTTTCCGTAGAACACGATGTCGCAATCGGTTTTTAATTATCTGCTTTCGTTCTTGAGATATTAACAATTTTGTAAAAAATTTAAATTTTAAAAAATCCCTTGTTTTATTCAATTTTAAAAAAATATATCGACCCTTTAGCATCAGATATCACAGTTTGGTAGTAGCTTATAGATTTTTATTAAGTTATAAATGTTTACTGCCATCTTCAGTTTAGCAGAGAAAAGTTGTTAATACACTGAAATCAAACAAATTTAATAAATATGGCAGTACAAATTTAAAACTTAATAAAAATCTATAAGCTACTACCAAACTGTGATATCTGATGATAAAGGGTCGATATTTTAAAAAAATTGAATAAAACAAGGGATTTTTGAAAATTTAATTTTTTTACAAAATTGTTAATATCTTGAAAACGAAATCAGATAATTAAAAACCGATTGCGGCATCGTGTTCTACGGAAAAAAATAGTTTGAAATGATGGGTCACAACCTTACCTTTACATTTAAAAAATAAAAGTTCATTCCAATATGGCGGATCCAAGATGGCGGCCAAAAATGTGAACCTCATCAAAAGAAAGTATAAACTAATCAATGATGTTCGGCGGCGGTTGGGAGTCGATATCTTAAGAAATGCGGAAAAAATTAGGGGGGGACATTTAAAACTCACCCTGTATATATGATCGCACACTATCGGCCGCATTTTAAGTCCGATTTGGTTCAAATTTTGTGCACATGTGTTGGTTGTCTACGTCGCTCCAAACGAGTTTGTTAGCCAAAAAATCCAACAATCGGAAACACGTTTTCTGACCGGAGGTAACTATTTTTTTAGATTTTTTATTACGAGAATTAATTTGTTTTTGAGTTTTTTCTACAAATATAAATGTAGGATGTTATTCTGCACATTTTGTTTTTTTTACGCGACCTTATAACTCGCTTGGTTCCCCCAAAATCGATCAAAACGTAAAATACCATAGAAGTACCCGGTACAAAGCCATGTGGTGGATTCTACCATGAGGTTGGCGTGCGATGCACGCAATGCATTGTGTATTGAAGATACTCCCAATAGCGGGTCGCCGTGCGAAGCACGCAGTGCTTTGTGTGTTGAAGATACTCCCAATATGCGGAATGGCGTGCGAACCATTTGCAGCTATTCAGCACCGTCATGAATAGACCTATTTCCCAAATTGTTGGTTGAAAGCCTAAAACATAGGCCTATAAACGTAAATTTGGAAATTTGCTCAACTCACATCAGCAGTTCATCTGCGTGGTCGAATTATTATAAATAGAGATATTCGTTTCGTTATTGTTTCACTTAAGCGGTTTAAGATGAAGTCAAGAGGAATTATATAGTTTCGTAAATGTAGGGGTTTGTTTGTTTGAAAGTAAATTCTATTCTTGAGTTCAACTCTTAACATCTTACCACTCTATAAATATTATTTATACAGTCTAAACACCTTAACACGTTTTGAGAAACTAGGTTATTTGTTTTATTATTTAAAACGTTTTATTTGTCTTGAGTTTACTTTTGCTTGATAATGGTTTTGTTGACTTGGCTACTATAAGTACCAACTTGGTCTAAATAGTAATTTCCAACATTAAGGGGAGTCAAAGGTTTATAAAAAATCTATTTTTGTATTGTTAAATTCTAAAGTTTGGACTTTTCTGAATATTTTGGTATCAAAAACATAGTGTTGTCAACATTCAAACATGATTTATAAATTTTTAATTACTTTTTACTCTTGTCGCGATGCTGTTTGTTTCGTTCATAGCTGGTCAGTTTCATTTTTTACATTACATAAGAATGATGTTACTATATGTCACTATGATCGCTATATGTTGATTAATTGTTTAAAGGTTGATCACATTAGCTCACATTAGTTTTGTTTTAGAAAATTGTCTTCTGCTTCTCTTGTTTTCATTTGTTTGTTGTTTACATTTTGAGGCTAGTTTTCAAGAGTATTGTGTTTCATTATACTATTTTGTGTATTGTTGGTTATATTTAGTGGTGTAATTGTTATTCAAATATGCCTAGACGTAGCAAGTGGGCTTCTAAAGGGATATTAAAGATGAAACACAATTGTTCTGCTAATTTGACTAGTTTTTCTTAATATGTTTTACGTTTCATTGCTTTCGCGACAAACTAGTTTTTTATGCTTATGTACCTTTTTCTCAAAAACGGTTAAAGATAACGAGTTGATATTTATTTGACAAGATCAGCAAGCTATCTAAAAAAGTTCAAGAATTAAAAAATAATTTGTGAGAAAATTTCATTAAAAAAAGGTAATCTATATAAAAAAGCTATAATTATTTTACTTTATGACTTAAATTAATAAGTTTTGGACAGAAGCTCAATTACATACTACCCAACATATGTACATAAAAAAAATAGCACTGTATCTCTTGTGGTTTTTGAGAAAAATGTACATGAGTATAACAAATTTAACATGCGCGGTATAGGGACCTTCGACTCCCCTTAAAACAATATCACATCCAGTTCGGTTTGAAGGAAGATGATTTGTTAAAGGAAACGAGTTTAAATTACATTAAATTTATTCTATATTTTATCTGCTTTTAGAAGAACTAATCGTCCGAAAAATCATGGTGCAAAACTGGTACGGAAGTAATCTGTCATACGTTGACAGGAAGTGTCGGCAAAGCTAGCTGCTATTATTCTTCATGATGATGTGCTGTATTGAACGTGGATAAAGTGTAATCTAAAGTGCTGTACTGAATGTATTGTTGACCTGGCTTATGCGGGGTAAATGTTTAGTAACTCTCAAATAAAGATTATTTTGCTTTGAAAGTTGAATCAACTCCTTTAAAAGCGAGTGTACGTCCATACGTACATACATACTACTGCAACGACCTACCCAACTCACCCCAAACACAATTTAAATTTAATTTAATAAAAAATTTCACTTTTGTGAAATGTGACTTTTTATCACCAGACTAGTTCAATGTGGTGGAAACTGAGTAAGCTATGCCTTTACAAGGATATCTACTGTGCCTATTGTTCGGCCTACAGTAATAACCCTTAAGATTTTTGCTAATGAATTTAATTTAATTATTTTTCATGCAGAGATGAGCCTGTCTACGGAAGAACAGTATACTTTCGGAGAACGGATACCTAATTGAGTACTCACCCTTTTCTTAATCTTAATACACATTAAATCAATTTTGGTCAGTTCAGGAGTGGTCAAAAATTGAAAGATTGTTTTGTTAAAATAAAAGTAAAATTTTATTGATTCTTAAGTATAAAAATATATACATCACATTTTTATCCAGAACATAAACAATTTTCTTTGTGTTATAATCTATAAGTATTCCTTAGCTAATTATATGATTTGAATTTTTATAATGAAAATTTAATTGAATTTATTAAATAAATTTCGTAAGAGATATATTAGCTTCACTGTGAATTTAATGTATTAGTATGTTTACGTTCCCCAGATTTAATTATTTTACAAGCTCAATTTAATTACCTTTATCTGTCAATACTGCAATGTATGCTAATTTAATAATTGACGCCGACACTACCTTGCGTATGAGTTATGGGAGCGGTCCTACTAGGTGATCTAGATGAATGCTGTGAAGTACTGGTTCCCGTCGGATAGATGCGGTATCCAGGGATGACTCTGCTCCTGGTTCCGGGTTACCGTCTGGATTCGTCTTGAGGTATAATCCTTGGAAGTGATACCGTACTAGCCACGGGTACACTATAAATGGCGCATATAACAACAATTGACTTTTTCAATGCGTTGGCTTTTTTATACGTACCAAGTCCGTATTATAACTAGCAACGTAGTTTCTTCTAAATAGTGTTCACACTATTTCTTTAAAGTTCTAATATTTAATACAATGGTATATACGAGAAGCGTGGTTACTTTCCCGGAGTGTTCCTTTCAACTAACTCCTTTTAGCTACACTTTTGACCCTTTCCCTTCTCTAGGCCTTAAGACTAACCAATTCGTAACATTGAACTGTCCCACTTTCAATTTTGTTTTAGCCTTTTCACTTGGGTTACTGTAGGCGTAGAATTTTTATAATATATGTACAGTGTCCCTGCTCAATTTCTATACCATTGTATATCTTAAAACATCTGATTTGGCTAATTAATATTTTTGATTAAATTGCCTGTAGTTGGCCGACTTGCATAGAAGATCTTTGATCATCGCTCACCTTCGAACATGAAAACTTTCTCTCGACTGCCTGTTTCTTTTGGTTTGCTAGTATGTGACACATTTTTCCCGTAAATCCTGTACCTCTGGATCCTGTGCTCCGATCTCCTTCTGGTTTGCGGTACTGGGCTTTATTCATCTTCCTGACTCCGTACAAACTCGATTTGTAGTCGTACTACCTCGCGTTCAGATCCTGCGGCTTTTCGGATCTCGCGGTTTTTCGCTCCGTTTCACTGTTAATGTTTTTTATCATTGTTCTTTGGCGCACTTTGCCGTTTTCCTCTTTTGAATTCATCCCTTTTTGGCGAAATTACAACCCTTTTGGTGATTTCAGTTTTTCTTTAAATTATTTATTTCCCCATTTTACAAGAATTTCCCCATTTCCCGTATTTTTACACAGAACAGAATTATTGTACTTCACTTATATCTTAAACAGGTCATGAGCTAACCTACTTTTCCCTTCAATTTGGGTATTTAATTTTATTTATAAGCCCGTTAATATCTTTTGACCCTTACATGTTTCCTAGGTATTTGAAATTTGGATAACTATGCATTATTTTCTCTTGCCTTTTTTCTGTTAAACAACTTTACTTGTAAAACTTATTTTAATTTAAACTGGTTATTATAACTATCTTTTTTCCTAAATTTACTTACCTAAAACTTGATTTTTCTTAAACTTTCTTAGTTTGATTTTCTTTTGCCTTAAGAAAATCATTTTCTTTTATTTACTTTACAATGATTTTGAAATTTATTCAAAAATAAAATTTAAGTTTTTTATTATCTTTTTTATTGGTTTGGTTACCAGTAATAACTTTTTACTGAGAACATTTTCTTAGAAACTTCATTAACCTATTTTACTCCGTTTTTAATTCTTTTTAACTTAACATTTTAAAAACACTTTTTTTATTACTTTTATTACTTTCCGATTGTTCTCTAGGCTTCGTGTTAAGTTTAGCCTGCTGTAGGCTACTTTTCCCTTTGGAAGTTTGCTGTAATAGCTTGGTATTATCCTGTCTGAAGGACTTATAATATGTTTTACTAATAAACTGAAAATTATCGAATTGAGTGGTTAGGCCTTCCTTAATCCGTCTCAATACGTACGTGAGTAACATATAATATAACAGCTGATTTCACCCATCATCTTTAATACTTCAACAAACACAATGTAGATTATACTTTGGGGTTATGTTTACAACTTCAATCATTATAATTTCTTGTGAAGTTGATTTTTTAAAATATGAGTTATAGAAGTAATGTACTCAATAATACGTTATAAGATTTGCTTTGTGGTTAAGAAACAAATATAATTACAACCATTTACCATTAATATATTCGTTTATAAAAATTTAAAGAAGAGATATATATTCGTTTAACTTCGAAAACATTCGTACATATTCGTAAACATATAAACATTTTCTATTATTAATGTCTTCACTATAATATAATATAATATAATGTAATAAATTATAATATAATATAATATAATATAATATAATATAATATAATATAATA
>JAGFPH010001721.1:93049-108082 GCA_018207615.1 Philaenus spumarius
ATAATATAATATAATATAATATAATATAATATAATATAATATAATATGATTTCTAATATGAAATAGAAAGCTATAAAAAAACAATATTTTTTTCTTTCTTTACATATATATTAACGTATATAAATACAAAGTTTTAACAAATAGGCCTACAGTTTTATAATCCTTATAATTGTACACATTTACCGAGTTAAATCCCCCTCAGCATAGATAGGTAGCCCTAGTAAAATGTGTTGTACTTAAATAGTATTTTTTTTAAATGGTGTATTTCTGATGTGTGAATCTAATTAATCTGCCTGTGATTTTTCACGGGGGTTTACTAGTTTAAAGTAAAAGTTAGTAATAGTAATTGTATCAAATAAAATGTAAATACTTGGGTTTTTGTAGTTAGCTAAGTTTTCAAATTGTAGCAAATTTTATTGTAACCGTACCATATCTATAACTCTTATAAGCGTCTATCTTGTTTTCAAGTTTCGTTCGAATGTCTTGTTTAAGGTCTTTTTGACACCTGTTCTCGGACTCGCTTTCTCTCTCTCTCCCTCTCTTAATAAATGCCTGGAGTAAAGTGAGCTCAATGCTGGAGTAGAATCTAATTTCCGTTAGTTGAACGGATTGTTTTCATGTAGATTTACTCAAAGGATTGAAACCGTGACACCAAGGAGCAGACAGGAGTGCAAATTAGGTTTCAGAGGAAATAACGAACGTTTAACAAAGAGACACAACTAAATCGTGGATTTCTCAGGAAATCGAACCGGAACTGTGGATTGTAAAATCGAAAACATAATTTTCCGTTTTTTAAAGTTATTCAGCTGTCAGCATGATAATCTGTAGCCTGACCAGTGAAAAGTAATCTGCCAGTTTCTAGTAACAAACAATATATTAAGGAAAAACTTTTGATTGAGGCTATGTGTAGAGTTTAAGACTTTTCTTGTAGATTATATAAAATTAAGCTATAAGAAGTGTTTTTTAACCGTGCCAAAACTTTAAATAGAGTACCTCTCACTTTTCTGTACAAGAAAATTACAAAAGGTGGCACATAAAATCTAAAACGGAGGCCGATTTCAAAATGTTTAATGAGAACCAAGGTTTTTAAGGATTTTTGGGATTTGCCATAACGGAGACGATGAAACTGCCCCGACATTTTAGGTACGTTTGAAATGATGAAACTACCCCGCTCATTAAAAAGGATCAAGAAGGGTCGCCTCGCCAGACCAGAAATACTGAAATTGCCCCGAGCACCTGTCCCTGCGTCCTGTCAGTGACTGCAGTCTTCTAATAACTGTCACCAATATCAGGAATTACTAGCTGATGAACTTTAGTGTAATACAATCGGTTGTATTATTAAGGGTTAGGTTAGTTTAGGTTGTCGACGGCAGTTTTAGAAGACTGCAGTCACTGACAGGAGGCAGGGATAAAAATAATTCCCTTTTTTCCCCAGTCCCGTATCGACTACTTGGCCGGGCGCTCGGGGTAATTTCAGCGGCGATTGATCCATATTTAGAGTAACGTACCGTAAGTGAATCTATTTTTGAGATAAAAATGTAAAATTGAAAAAAACAGCTGCTATGTAGAAAAGCTAGCACTTAATTATAAAATATTTCAATAACGATATATTGTTGAAGAATGGTAAAAATAAAATAACCCGTTATATAAAATAACGGTTTAGCCAGTCTAAGCATTAAAATACTTTTACCTTTATAATCACCAATCAGAGAGTCTTTGTTATAAAAGAGAGAAAACTAGCCCGTGTTATAAACATGTAAAGTTTTACCGAAATCTGTTACGTAGCGCTCGAGTTTCCTCAAATACAAAAAAAAAAAAAAAACTCTCTTGACGATATTAGTTTGGGTTTAGTATTGGTCGCCATGGAGACGAACGGGAATTCTGACTTAGTCAACGCAAAGCTAATTATGATCTACTAACAGCACTAACATGACATGCACAGTCTAACTTAATAGTCCTGTTCCCTTTGGGATGGAACGGAAACTGTCCACTGTATACAAGGATAATAATATTGATCAGCTGTAATATTCAGTAACTTCATAAAAGCTTCGCGGGCCAATCCTAATATAATTTAACTTGTTCTACTGTCTGTACTATTGTAAAAACAATGAACGGTACCATAAACTGGCACATACTTTCTCACAAACGTATTTAAATAGATTCACTGTGACTTCATAATTGTTTAAAGTAGCAGAGGGGACACATTAAAGTAATAGAGTAACTAATACATATTATTATTATCATCTGAATGAGAATTTTTAGAAAGATACGGTTTTTTGCATATGGTTGGGTACATTAAGGGCTACAAATAAGCCAAATTTGATCAAAATCGTTAGAGCCGTTTTTTTCATAAAAAATAATAGATTTTTTGGGTTTTTTATAAAAAAGGGGTTGTTTTCAAACATTTTCAAAATCTTTTTCGTGACCGTTAAGTCAAAATGTTAGTTCAAATGCAAATGTTTTCTCTCTTTTTTTCATATTTCGAGTATGCAGTAAAACAAATACAATAAACTATTCTTGCAACAACTCATGGAGGCAATACATTCTCTCTGTGTAAATATATTGTTTTACAGTTATATTCTCCATATGAGTAGTAGTTCTATTAAATAAATGAATATTATTTACAACATTACAGTAACAGAATAACAACAAAGGTAAATAAGACTATGTCGGGTTCTACTGCTGGCAACATACAGTATATACCCTAAGGCAAGCTGTGATGTTTATAGTTTTAATAAACATCAGGGTGAAATGCAGTAGTCATAAAATATTGTAACTTCAATAATACTGGTGTAATACAGAAATGCGCTTCTAAAATACATTTATTTGTAATGCAGTTGGAACTGAACAACATTGCATTAACTTATAACGGTTATATTTTTTAAACTATAATAACTAATAACAATTCGTAATCTGGCGCAACCGGATGTGTAAATATATTTATTTATATATTTTATTATTATTATTGGAGAAAATTTCAAATTATTATGAGTTATTGATACCTTGTAAAGTTTTACACGTGATTGCTTTGGAAATGCATCCATCATGTGCCTAAAACGACTGACATTAAGTTGACAAACCATTGAACACAAACACATGTGTACGTAGTTATGTAGCCCTGCATTAGTAAAGTTAGCTGTGTTGGTAACCTACTAGGAATGTACCTCGGGCTTTACATCTGAGACAAGCATTCAATGTTTTACAACAAATCAGAATTGAAAGATGCGATGTTGGGTAAAAGTTTAACAATTCAAATGTTTAACTTTATTGTGTACTAGAGGGTTCCACCCCCTCCTCGCTTCGCTCGCCAACCCCAGCGGTGACTCGCGTTGAAGCAAATACAAACAGGTTATTTTATACAAAAAGGCCATTCTATTAAATTCTAATATGTCTTATTTATTTTAATTAGGATGTAGCATAGTGGTTTCATATTTTTAAATTCCTTAATTTTTTAACGGTTTATTTTCTAGCTTTAAACAAAGTATAACAACCATCATTTTTACTACATTTTCACCCCTTAGCAACACGCTACAAAATGTTAATCTATGTTACTTTTTTTATGTATCTTATAAGAAATAAATGTACAAAATTTCAGCGCTCTAGATTTAAGGAAAGTATAAAAATTAATATTTATTGTTTAGCGGTTTTAACCATTAAATCAAAATTAATTCTAGCACATGTTACTCAAGGATAGTGTACCTTTTTATTAGTAAAACTATTTTTTTAATCGGTTCAGTAGTTCCAGAGATTACCCCCTACGTACAAACAAATAAATAAACTAAAAAATTTTACCTATTTATAATATTATTAATAATAACCACAAAGCTAAGATGGTAAATAATGTTAAATGTTCAAATCAAATTATTATTTCGTACATTTTATAACAGCAGTTATAATAAAGGTTAAAAGAACCAGCAAGGCTCAGGTCTACACTTTAATAAAAACTTAACCTAAAAGTTAAAAATTTAAAGTTGCTTCAAAGTTTGAATTCAGCTGTTAATGGAAATATTGGAGCAAACAGCTCTTTTATCTGTTATTTTATTCAATTGGTTGCTATGGTAATAAATGTAAATGCATGTGATGATCCATCAGCGTAGGCCTAACCTAAGATTTTTTCCAACTAAATTTACAAATATTGAAATAAAAAAGGTTTTTATCCAAATGAATTATAGCCTATGTTACTAAGGGAGTAAGTAGCTTTTTATTAGTAAAACTATTTTTTCAATCGGTTCGATAGTTCCAGAGATTAATTACCCCCTACATACAAACAAAAAAACAAAAAATTTTTACCTATTTATAATATTAGTATAGATAACCTTTGAGACTAAAACGTATAAGTAATAAACAATACTAGACCTAATATCCAATAGATAAATACACATCCGGAAGTGTGCAAGTGTGATTATGATCTTAAGATTTTTGTTTGGACTTGAGAAAACATAATTTTATTTCGACGTTGAAACGAACTTTTGAGTGATACGCGATAAGTGTATTTAAATAAAGTGGTACACATATCACAGCTTCATCCACTCTTAGAGGACATTTTATGTTATTACCTAATTTCCATAGAAAATATGAGATATTGCGGTGACCTTAGGTCGGGAATAGTGAATGAGAACCGATCATGGTCCTCAGAAAATATTTTCTCGTGTAATTAAAAACTGTATATTATGTGTTCGCACTCTAACGGCAGCATTTTACGTCAGAGTCGGTCCAAATTTGGTACACACGTTGTTTTCCTAAGACGCTCGGACGAGTTTTTAGCCAAAAAAATCCACCAACCGGAAGCACGTTTTTGTCAAGAAATAAAACATTTTGCAAATGTTTCTTACTAGAACGACACGTTTTTGGGTTTTTATTTAAACTACTAAATAGAGAATTTTGTTCCGCCTTCTAGCCCGTCGGGTTCCTCCATAATCGATCAAAACGTAAACTATCATAAAAGGGGATTTTACCGTGGGGCATCTTCTTATCCGAAGCCGACGGCGGGGATGCCGACTCGCGAAGCGTAATCCATAACACGAGGCAGCAAGGTCGAGGTACAAACTAGCAGAGTGTTTCCACTGTGGTCGGAACGAAGTATCGCGTTAGCCGAGGCTGGTTGCTGAGGTGCTAAAACTATCTACTAATATATTTCATACACGTAGGCAGCTGTTGAGGGCCTTCTTGAGTAGACACATTTTTCAAATAGTTAGTTGAAACCATAAAACTTAGCAATTTAATTTTGAAAGTTCACTCAACTCTCGTCAGCGGTTCAACTGCGTGGTCGAATTATTTTAGTATTACTTTCAGTAATTTTGTAAGTCGGTTATATTTAGTTGCACTATATAAGTTTAGGTCTATTAAACAAACAAACATGGGATACATATTATTACGCGTCCTCTTGGCACAGAACAAACTAAATAATAATGTTTCTGGCCGCGTGTCATGTTTCTCGCTACATGTCAAGATTGAGAAGTTTTGAAATGCATTGTAATTTTATTGTTTTGTCAGTCTGACTGTCTGTTTGTTTGTCCGGGGTAATCGCCGGAAGTTGGACTGACTTTGACGAAACTTTCATTAACATATGTAGAGGACTATTCAGAGAATATTTTAGATTCCTCTTTATTCCAAAAACATATAAAACTCTTGTTAAAAAATTGAAAAATTGTTAAATTACGAACAAAATAATTGATGTTATGGACAAATGTTGAAGATATTTCGTGCCTATTTCGACCTCTGTCTTACATTTTGTACAGGTCACATCTACCTCCACAACCTAAATTAGATACAAGTGCCTCTGTCCTAATCAATCACAATTTTCGTGAAAAAGTTTAAAAAATGAGTAAAATTAGGGATTTAGTGGACACATGTAAATATACACATGTACGTGTATATTTCTACCTCTGTCTTACATTTTGTACAGCTCACAACTACCCCCGTTATAAAACTTATATCGAAGAGCTTCTGCCCTAATCAATCATCATTATGTGAAATCATAGCATTTATCAAATATACAAAACTTTCACAGTATAATAATAATTTCAGCCCATCATTAGCCGTGAAAAGTTTCAAGAATTAACATTCATAAAGGAAGACAGTAAGTAAATAATTGCCTCCGTTTAACCTACATTGATTGAGCGAAAGCAAGCAATTAGCTCTGCATAATTGCATTCATCTACATTCATAACAGAATAATAAAGTGAGGCACAAACTTGAATGTAGAATAATTACTTAAGTTGGTTTCAAATGCAAAACATTTTTATATTCAACAAGTTTTCACATTTCTCGTAGTTATTTCTTTAAAGCCTTTACAATAGAATTTTAACTTACATATTTCTATGTAAAATGTGTTTACTGTAAATCGAACAACTAGATAATGTTCTAAAATAAAATTTATTTTGTAGTTTTAGTAACCGTGATTTACTAGTTTACTTGATTTGGACAATTTTAGTTTCACGATTCTTGGAAGTCACTTGAAATAAAAAAATATATAGGATAATATAATAACAATCAACTCCTATACGTTCGTCCGTACGTAGTAAAGTTTATTTTTTTTTAAATATGAGTTATAGAACTAATATATGCTATAATATACGTTATAATATTTGCTTTGAGGTTATAAGTTATATATAAATACAACCTGTTATCATCAATATATTAGTTTATACAAATTTAAAGAAGAGATACCAATTTGTTTAACAGCTGATTTCACCAATCATCTGTAATACTTAAACAAACCCAGTGTAGATTATAGTTTGGGGTTATGTTTACAACTTCATTCGTAATAATTTCTTGTCAAGTTGATTTTTTTTAAATATAAGTTATAGAACTAATGTATGCTATATAATATACGTTGTAATATTTGCTTTGGGGTTTAAACTGTATATAAATACAACCTTTTATCACAATAATATATTTGTTTATACAAATTTAAAGAATAAATGCATTCGTTTAACTTAGGAAACATTCGTTCATCTTCGTATAACATATAAACATATCCGATTATGAATTTCTTCACTATATTATTAATAACTTCTAAATCATTTGTTCTATTAATATGAAATAAAAAGAAATTAAAAGATAGTATTTTTATCTTTCTTTAAATATATAATAACGTATGTAAATAAAAATGTTTAACAAATAGGTCTACAGTTTTATAATCATTGTTATTGTACACATTTACATAGTTAAAAATCTCCGCCAGCATTGTTATAGGTAGGCCTAGATAAGTAGGACTTAATTTTGCTTTTAAATAGTTTGTATTTTATATTATGTATTTCTGATGTGTATCTAAATATTCAGCCAGGGATTTTTCACGGGGGCTTACTAATATTAAATATTACTTACTGTCGATCCATCGTGTGGCTTATTTTGGATGATGTAATTGTTACTACGACGCGTTTCCCATTGTCAAGTTGTTAAATTGTACACATTAAAAATACTAAACAACATTAAAACACAAAAATACAGAACACTTAAGAACACTTTAAGTGCCGGACAATTATTGTATTTGGTGTACGCCGTTGCGTGGCCCATGGTAAACAAATTTATACACATTATATGAGTTGAGATTTTTATAGAAAACGAATAAATTTATATTTAACACACTATGTTATTTGGCACTCCTTACACATGCCAGTGTAAGCAAAACCAATTCAGATTCAATTGAAGAGTTTCCACCCCAATTAGCATGAGTCTTGACAAAACAAAGGTACTGTATATATTGCTATTGACTTAAATGAAGTTAGCGCTGTCTCAGTGTATGTGTGTAGGCAGTAAGTTGCATTACTTTGAAAATTTACGTTAAAATATAAAGCGAAATAACATAAAAAAATAAAATTATGTTTTAATTGTGTTATCTACTTTCGGAACAATTTTAATTAAAATTTAAAACATTCAACTTTAATGCTGTTTAATTGAAAAAGACATGACTCACTTCTAATGCGTCAATCTGCAATAATAATTTACGAACTTCAGAGGTAAGTTTGTTTCTTTGATTGTGTAATGGTTTTAATGTTAACTATTAAAAAGTAACTCGGTGTTTTGCTTGATTTCATTATTACATTTAGATACATTTAAAGCAGTCAATTCCTGAAGGAATTATATTTAGGTTGTTTAGTAAATAAAGTACAAATATATACAGGCTGTTACAAAAAGGTTGGGCTGGCTATGCAGATTCAGATTCTACATGCAAAATAAATCGAAAATGTAGTATAATTTTTTTTCGATTTCGACTTAGTTTAGCCGTAATCCGCCATTTTGTTTTTGTACAAAAACTCACTGTAACTCTGGAAATAGATAAGATATCGATTTCAAATTTAGAATAAGCATTTTATATGTTACGATTAACAAGTGTACCAAGCACAAAGAATTTATTTTTATAATTTTCAAAATGGCGGCTGTTACAAATTTTTAACGTGGAATATCTTGAAAACCGTTAACTTTACAAAAAATGTACTAGAGACAAAATATTTTCCTTTTTTAACGAGAGACAAAATGCTTTTTTTTGTAGGTTCAGTAGGTCAAAGGATAACCGAGTTATCGACAAAAAACTAAAAACATAATTTCTTGGTAATTGCAACAACCAACATTAGCCTAAAACCATTTTTTTTTTAATTTAACTATTTGTTTAAAAATAACTAAAAAAATTATGGTTTTAGGCTAATTTTGGTTGTTGGAGGCAATTACCAAGAAATTAAGGTTTTAGTTTTTTGTCGATAACTCGGTTACCCTTTGACCTACTGATACTGCAAAAAAATAATTTTGTCTGTCGTTAAAAAAGGAAAATATTTGTCTTTTGTAAAGTTAACGGTTTTCAAGATATTAAACGATAAAAATTTGTAACGGCCGCCATTTTGAAAATTATAAAAATAAATTCTTTGTGCTTGGTACACTTGTTAATCGTAAAATATAAAATACTTATTCCAAATTTGAAATCGATAGGCCTATCTTATCTATTTCCAGAGTTATAGTGCGTTTTTGTACAAAAACAAAATGGCGGATTACGGCTAAGCTAAGCCGAAATCGAAAAAATGTTATATACTACATTTTCGACTTATTTTTGCATGTAAAATCTGAATCTGCATAGCCAGCCCAACCTTTTTGTAACAGCCTGTATAAAAGTAAACAAGGAAAAACAAACTATAATTTACGTTGGACAAAATAAATTTAAATTTTGATAATTTTAATTTAATTTAATACAATTTAAATTTAACCGAATTTCATGATCATAATTAAAAAAACTAAATTCTGAATGAAACTTTTGAATATGCGTAAATTGATCACAAAACTTTAGAGTCTTATTACGATAATTTTCCCTCCATCTCTCTCTTTCTCTCTCCCCCTCTCTTTCTATAAAGGCTATTGTGTCGTTCTAACGAAGCTATTGTTGTACCCACTTCAACAAGAGCAGCTTTTAGTGAAAAATACTTTTGACCGTAACGGTTTATGGCATTCAAACAGTGGTTACATAATTATATTTAATCAGTCTAAAACATTATAAAAACGCCTATATAATATAGACTATGTATATTCCTTGTGCGAATATCTCCTGCATACGACAACCCCTGTGTGCTGTGTTTGCATAAATCTAATCTACATATTTAATGTGGCTGCATTTTATGGGGAACGTATTCCTTATATAAAAACAGGAATAATTTACTGTTCGGACAGTTTTTGCCCACAAAATCTAATCACACTTCGTCAAAGCTTTTCCGTAGTCAAAGAGCTGCGACAGACTTCAATCTGCGGTTATTAGCAGTAACTACGCGCTTTGATCTCACTCTATGTACTTCAATTAAAATTAATAATTAATTTTTCACCGTCTTGTAATTGGAATTTCTCGTGTTATCGTTTAAAAACAAAAAAAAATATGTAGCGCGTTTTAAATATGGTACTTGTAATCATTAGTTTAATTAGATTTACAGGACGGAAAGGAAAAAGAACCTTACATATGCATTTTAATTAGCTTCAGTGAGAGAATGTCACAATACGGTTACTGGTTCTGATTAGGAAACAAAATTCAATGGGTTTTAGTAAAGCAACTCCTGTAGGCATTTGGTACTTGTTTACAACTTAATTATACAGAATGTTCATAAAGACCCTTTAACAATCTTTATTATTTTTGTTGCTGAAAATTATTTAACACAACTTTGTGTATATCTTGTGTTGCATAACAGGTCAAATGTTTTACATATCTGAACCACTATGATTTTGGGGAGCTTGAGGTGGGTAGGAGGATTAACAATTTCAAATGTAAAGGTATGGCATGCAATACACCATTGAAACGCTAATTAAAATACAAACAGAATGGCACAAACTAGAGTTTAGTATCTTGCTTCGTTTCAAAGTAATGGACAACCAAAGTTCTGGGAAATGATATTTGTATCATAACATCAAAGCAGGTTATTAATTTGTTAATACTAGGAATAAGTATGTTGTATGTTTAGGTTAAATGTAATACCTTTGAAAAATAGAAACTGTAAATAAATATAGTACGGTACCACTAATTTATCTGAGCTTCTATGTGTACTTGAAAAACTTTGGGGAAAATGTAAATTGAACGGGCGATGCAACCCTTGACATTTGCTCCTAACTTTCTCTCCTGTGTGCACCACGTTTTATGTACTGATAGGATAGCAATACCTCCCTCATTTTGTTCCTGATATTTGTTGTGATAGCACTCAGTTTTGCCTTTTTACAAATGAATCGCTCAAATGAATACAAAGTTGAAAAGTAATTTTTTTTTACGGACAAGCTTGAAGAAATCGCTCACAGGCAGTACGTTTATTCAATGAATCACCATATCATTTTCCAGAACTTAGCTTGTCCATTACTTTGAAACGAAGCAAGTTATTAAGCTCTAGTTGGCGAAATTCTGTTTCTCTTTTAATAAGATTTTTCAATTGACCTACCTCTTTGAAATATTTCAAATACTTAATCCCCCTTTCTAAGCCTCCCTAAATCATAGGGGGTGAAATATGTAAAAAAAGATGTTCTGTTATGCAACACAAGATATGTGCAAAGTTTTGATAAGAAGATCAGCAACAAAAATAATGAGGGGGGTTAAATGAACTTTGTGAACTTCACCCCCGGTCTGTTATGTTTTGAATGTATTATATCTTAGCTTTGTTTAACGCACGGAATGAGTATATTACACGAATAGGATAATGTTATACAATAATAGATAATCTTAATATTATATTATACTAGCTGGTCCGATCCGGCTTTGCACGGTTAGACAAATCAAAGGTAATTGTATATAAACAAAAAAATATATATCAATAAATATATTACACCATGTATTCTTATGGGGATTTTTAGTAACTTTGACCCCCCCAAACCCCTGTAAATTTCGAATTTTTTTTTAAAACCCTTTTTATCGAGCACCTAGGGCCCTAGAGGAAGCTACATACCAAATTTCATTCCAATCCATTCGGTGTTTTTTTTTTTTTTTTTAGTAATTTTATCCTCCCAAAACCCCCCTAAAATTTCGAATTTTTTGAAAATCTTTCTTAGCAAGCACATAGGGCAATAGAAGAAGCTACATACCAAATTTCATTGCAATTCAATTGGTAGTTTTTGAGAAATCGTGACGAGTCAGTGAGAGAGTGGTATTTGGCTTTTATATATATAGACTACCTGACCCGTACGGCGTTGCCCGTGGTGGTTGGTATTTTTAGTCTTTTTAACGTAATTGTATTCTTTTTAAGTGTTCAGTCAGTAAGTGGTGTTTGGCTTTTATATATATAGATCTTAAATAATAAAGGCACTATTATTATAATAATAAAAGATCTGAAATTATGATTTTAGTAAATTTGATCCCCCCAAAACCCCTAAAATTTCGAATTTTTTCAAACCCTTTCTTAGTAAGCACCTATGGCCCCAGAGGAGGCTACATACCAAATTTCATTCCAATCCATTAGGTAGTTTTGAAGAAATCGTTTTTTAACAACTTTGATCCCCCCAAACCCACCCTAAAATTTCGAATTTTTTCAAACCCTTTCTTAGTGTGCACCTATGGCCCTAGAGGAAGCTACGTACCAAATTTCATTCCAATCCGTTCGGTAGTTTTGAAGAAGTCATTTTGTAATAACTTTAATCCCCCCAAATCCACCCTAAAATTTCGAATTTTTTCAAACCCTTTCTTAGTGAGCACCTATGGCCCTAGCGGAAGCTACATACCAAATTTCATTCCAATCCGTTCGGTAGTTTTTGAGAAATCGTGATGAGTGAGTCAGTGAGTCAGTGGGTTTTGGCTTTTATATATACAGATTAATATTACGAACAGGATAATGTTACATTATATAGATTGTGGATCACCGTGTGATGTTTTATACGATATTTGTAAGGTTTACAATTAACAGTCTTAAAAATTCAGCAATACAAAAACAGCTCACTCACACCTTATCAATGGAGGTGGACTTAAAATTAGGCATAAAGATAGTATTTAAGCACAATTAAATTGAGAACCTTATGCATGGATGGGTCTTACGTACATTTAAACGTTTTATCTTGTAAAATTTGTAAATATTCTACTTCATTATTTAATTAGTTATTTCTTACTAGGGGCTCTGCCCCAGCTTGCTTCGCTCGCCAACCCCGTTGTCGACCCATGGTGATGCCAATACAAACATATTATTGTATATTGTGTTATTTTTACGAAAATGATGATTGATTAGGACTGAAGCACTTGGATATAAGTTGGGTGGTGGGGGTAGCGGGTAGCTGAGATCGAAATAGACGAGTAATATACCCAATATTTGTCCCTAAAATAACAAATTTTGTCTATAATTTTTACATTTTCAACAAGAATTTTAAATATTTACGGAATAAAAAGTATCCTAAAATATTCTCTGAAAATTCCTCTACATTCCTCTACGTCAAAATCGATTCACCCATTCGGGAGATTGGCCCGGACAAACAAACAGACAGACAGACAAAACATTTTTAAATTTATGTTTAGGTTTGGTAATGTATGAAGAACCATAATATATGAGCTTATAAAAAAGCTTATACTTTGAAATCACAGACAGACACTCATATTTTATTTATACAAGTGTTTAGATGTGCAGATGGCTTACGACACAATTAGAAGTAAATTCTCATTATAAATACAAAAATGTACTTAATCCTAATTGTCTTAATTGATAATTCTGTAAAAGTATTAACTATTGTATTAAGTTTAGATAATTTTTTTAATAATACAGAGTTTTCAATTATAAAATTATGGTTCCCATCTAAACAATGTTTAGCCACATCAGATTTAACTGGACTAGTGTATTTTAAAGAGAAAAATGTTCTTTAATTCTTGTCTTCCTGCTTTTTTCTTTTTTTTTTGTGTGGCCTATATATATGTCTTTGGATACATTTCACAGTTTATACAATAAATTCCAGATTTTTCCTGTTCTTTAATTTTATATTTAGGATTTCCTAACATTTTACTCAGCTGACAAAGCTACATTGAAATTTACATATTTAGCTAGCCATTTTTTAACAATATTAGATTAATGGTGGAGCTTATGTTGTTCGTTGCTTTAAAGGGCAGATCTCGATTCCTTCATTTTCATGAATTTCACTTTCTTCACTATGCTGTCTATCAATTCTTTAAAATAAGCATTAAATATCGCAGCGCTGTAAATATATTTCAGTTCTTTCTCGTAGTTGTCCGTAGATAACGCCAACTTAACTAATCTGAGAACCATTGAATTTAAGCAGCTCTTGTATGTGCCGGTGAATGATGTGATTCCTAAGTTATATATCTGTATGTATGTGTGGGCTTTCTATTTAGGCTATACTAAACAACATTTCATGGTTTTTCCTATACACATTGACATCTAGAAACGGAAGGTTGTATTCTTTTTCAATTTCCGTAGTAAACCTTATGGGCGGGTAAAATAGATTGATTGTATCACAAAATTCTTCAAGATTTAGCGTTTATTTCGAACTAACTCATAAAAAAAAGTTAGCAATAAAACTAGACAGGGGGTTTTCCATAGCAGTTGTACATAAAACTTGTTAATAAACTGGAAACTGTTTAACTGTTTAGTTTTTAAAAATATTACGTTTGTTTCTAAGAATTCAATTGTAATTTTGTATGTATGTAACATACTGTATTGCCTCTCTTTATATTCCGAGCTCCACACTAAAACAGAGGATTGCATATGCTGTAATAATGAAGCTGATAAATTCAAAACGTGTGCGTTGTCCCTACCAGTCAATTATTAAACCACTCAATTCAAATAATTTATACATTCCCCGTCCAAGCGACAACGGCAACGTTAAAATAATTTCAGATTTGTTAATTGTGAATATACCACGATAGTAAATTCACAACGTTATGTTAAATTATTAAGTAACATAAAAATACAAAATAAAAATGTACCAAACATTTTTACACCCATCCACATTAATTTGCAATATAGTGAAGTTATTCCTTAGAATATGTATGTAAATATAAGGGGTATACAATCAAAACTAACAGCGAAATAATCAACTGCAGTTTCAGTGAAAAATTGTATATGATTTGGTGATAATGGCCTCGACAAAGGAAGTCTGCTTCGGACCTAGCACAAAACAGCAGTCAGCAGTTTAATATCGTGTTCTACCGCATTTAAGGACATTTAGTTGTGTGTTGCGCAAAGTGAAGGTCTCATTATATTTTAACAGCTTTATCAACTAATATGAAAGCAAGTGTACGTTCGTACGTACATTTCAGAGTTTATACAGTAAATTCCAGATTTGTCCAGTACTTGAATTAAATTTTTAGGATTTCCTAATAGGCCAGTCGGTAAAGGTCAATTTAGACCAAAAGTACCAGTAATTTGCAATACGGCTGATTTTTTTTTTATAAGTACATTAAAGTATGCAGATTAACATAAAAAAAGTTTACCAGTCTATCGATTTCCCAAAGACGAAAAAAAATCGATTAACATTTTTTTTTCGATTATCCTTAATATTTCGAGCTGGGATGAAGATAGAGGTAAATAAAAAATACCACCGTGTAGGGGAGGTATTTTTCAACAAAAAAGGTCATATGTATTTATTTCGTCC
>JAGFPH010001721.1:125445-142391 GCA_018207615.1 Philaenus spumarius
ATGGATTGGAGTGAAATTTGGTATGTAGCTTCCTCTAGGGCCATAGGTGCTCACTAAGAAAGGGTTTGAAAAAATTCGAAATTTTAGGGGGGTTTGGGGGGATCAAAGTTGTTAAAAAAGACTTCTTCAAAACTACAGAACGGATTGGAATGAAATTTGGTTTGTAGCTTCCTCTAGGGCATTAGGTGCTCACTAAGAAAGGGTTTGAAAAATTCGAAATTTTAGGTGGGGGGTTTTGTGGGGGATCAAAGTTGTTAAAAAACGATTTCTTCAAAACTACCGAATGGATTGGAATGAAATTTGGTATGTAGCTTCCTCTAGGGCCATATTTGCGCACTAAGAAAGGGTTTGAAAAAGTTCGAAATTTTAGGGGGCGTTTGGGGGGATCAAAGTAGTTCAAATACGATTTCTTCAAAACTACCTAATGGATTGGAATGAAATTTGGTATGTAACTTCCTCTTGGGCCATAGATGCTTACTAAGAAAGGGTTTGAAAAAATTCGAAATTTTAGGGTGGTTTGTGGATTAAAGTTATTAAATCACGATTTCTTCAAAACTACCGAATGGATTAGAATGAAATTTGGTATGTAGTTTCCTCTAGGGTCATAAATGCTTACTAAGAAAGGGTTTGAAAAAATTCGAAATTTTAGGGGGGTTTTAAGATCAAAGTTATTAAATCACGATTTCTTCAAAACTACCGAACGGATTGGAATGAAATTTGGTATTTAGCTTCCTCTAGGGCCATAGGTGCTCACTAAGAAAGGGTATGAAAAATTTCGAAATTTTAGGAGGGGTTTGGGGTGATCAAAGTTACTAAAATCCTAATTTCAGATCTTTTATTATTATGACAATAGTGCTTTTATTATTTAAGATCTATATATATATAAAAGCCAAATACCACTCACTGACTGAATACTTAAAAATAATACAATTACGTTAAAAAGACTGAAAATACCAACCACCACGGGCAACGCCGTACGGGTCAGCTAGTATATATATAAAAGCGAAATACCACTCATTCACTCACTGACTCACTCATCACGATTTCTCAAAAACTACCGAACGGAATGAAATGAAATTTGGTATGTAGCTTCCTCTACGGCCATATGTGCTCACTAAGAAATGGTTTGAAAAATATCGAAATTTTAGGGGGATTTGGGGGGATAAAGTTATTAAAACATTATTTCTTCAAAACAACCGAACGGATTGGAATGAAATTTGGTATGTAGCTTCCTCTAGGGCCATAGGTGCTCGCTAAGAAAGGGTTTCAAAAAATTCGAAATTTTAGGGGGGTTTTGGGGGATCAAAGTTATTAAATCACGATTTCTTCAAAACTACCGAACGGATTGGAATAAAATTTGGTATGTAGCTTCCTCTAGGGCCATAAGTGTTCACTAAAAAGGTGTTTTAAAAAATTGGAAATTTTAGGGGGATTTGGGGAGTAAAAATTACTAAATCACGATTTCTCCAAAATTACCGAACAGATTGGAATGAAATATAGTACGTAGCTTCCTCTAGGGTCATAGGCGCTCGCTAAGAAATGGTTTCAAAAAATTCGAAATTTTAAGGGGGTTTGGGGGATCAAAGTTATTAAATCACGATTTCTTCAATACTACAGAACGGATTGGAATGAAGTTTTTTATGTAGCTTCCTATAGGGCCATAGGTGCTCACTAAGAAAGGTTATGAAAAATTTCGAAATTTTAGGAATGGATTGGGGGGATCAAAGTTACTAAAATCATAATTTTAGATCTTTTATTAATATGACATTAGTCCTTTTATTATTTAAGATCTATATATATAAAATCAAAATACCACTCACTGACTGAACACTTAAAAAGAATACAATTACGTTAAAAAGATTGAAAATAGGCCTACCAACCACCACGGGCAACGCCGTACGGGTCAGCTAGTACGTTATAAGATTCGCTTTGATGTTATAAATTGAATTTAAAATACAACCTTTTATCACCAATATATTCCTCTATACAAATTTAAAGAAGATATCCATTCGTTTAACTTCTTCGTACAACATATTACCATTTCCGATTACTAATTTCTTCATTATAATATTAATTATATAAATCATTTTATATATCAGTAAGATATAAAAGACATATTTAAAAACATAGTGTATTTTGTAAATTACATTTTATCGGGTCAGATCACAAGTATAATAGGCCTACACACGTCTTACAGAACTTTCTTGCCATCAAGGATACACAATAATAATAGTTTTACGAAACCATAGCTGAATTTGTTTGTTTTACATTAAAAGCAAATATTAAAATTAATAAAAATAATACTTATGAAAAATCAAATTCCTGGTTATTATTTTTAGATTATTTGGGAGTTGTATAAAATTAGCATCGTATTTCTTAAAACTCTAAAGCTAATGGACTTAACAGCCACTCAAAACGTTCTCATCCATTTCAAAATTTTGAACTGTATTGAACAACTAAATCTGAGTGCTCGTGCTTCTGCATAGGCTTACCTATAGTATTGAAATAAAAAATATAATCAGTAAGATAGCAATTTTTATGAAGGATTTAAGCAATTAATGCTCCAGATATTGGCTTACTTTTATTGTTTCTGTTTGTTTATAATCTTCATAATATTTATAATATATTTTTTAATGTAAAAACATAATTAATAAATTATACTCATTTATTAAATAAAAGTAAAATAAATTACTGTTCGGTTATTGGAACCTCATTTACCCGAGATAGGCCTATGTTTAACCGCTGGAGGTCAGGAGAAAATTTCGTCGCAAATCAGGTCGATGCAACGGTAGGTGTCTAACATCTGCTCCAAGCATAACCTTATTCTTAAAGCAAATGCCTATATTTTTCAGTGACTTAATTGCAGGGAAGGAAAACTTAGCGATGGTTCAATGTTTTTTCGTGAAGTGGAGATTCGCCAGCAATATTTTACATAACCATACGGCAGATTCCGATTAAACTTTAAATACGTATTTGTTTACTTGAAGCATATACAACTGCTAAAGTATTATATTAGGAACACAAATAACACTCGTACTCTTGCAATCAATAACCGTTGTTATATAAACAGGTAATTAAGTATTGCCCTAGTGACCCATTCGTAGGTTATTGGTTGTGTTGCAATCACGCTGAGATTAAAACTATAAATTCTAAAATGCAATAAACATTAATTACTCTGCCAGTTCACAGCATCGCTAAATATTCAGACAGAAAGTTGATTTCCTCGTTTAGTCATGATCACAGCTAATTATTAGCTTTCTTGTTTGCATTATCTAAGTGTATGCCTGTGATTTCAAAATATAAGCTTTTTTCTAATCTCATATGATTGTTAACGCATTACCAAAACCTAAACACGCATTTATAAATTTTGTGTCTGTCGGTTTGTTTACCCGGGCTTATCTCCGGAATGGCCGAACCGATTTTGACGAAACTACCATTAACATGTGCAGGTCATTTCAGAGAATATTTTAGGCTACTTTTTATTCCGGAAAATATTTGAAACTCTTGTAAAAAATTGACAAAATGTGAAAATTAGGGATTTTGTGGACAAATGTTGGGAATATCGCGTCTCTATTTCGATCTATGTCTTACGATACGTACAGGTCACAGCTACCCCCTCCACACAACTTAGATCCAAGTGCCTCTGTCCTAATCAAACATAATTTCCGGGAAAATTCTTGTTAAAAATTATGATCAAAACTATCGATTTTGTGGTTTGCATTGGCATCACCATGTCACCGCAAGGGCAGAGCCTCTAGTAGCGTAGTCAACGAATGCCCAAAAGGAGGATCTAGAAGGAAAGTCAATAAGCGGAAAGACCAACTATGGTACATTGTTTGGGGTACCTAACATACTAAAAGTCCTTGACCCTAGGGGTGGCGGAAGAGGGGAGGGGGGTAAAGGTACCATTTTTTGTTTTTTTGCCTATATCTAAGTAGGGGTTGGTTATACAAAAAATATATACGTATACAAAATTAAAGCTGACAAAATTCTCTACATTTTATATACCTATAGTATTTTTGCTATATGTAACCGTTAATGAACTTTGAGGGTGTCAAACCTACAAGGTTGGAGCTTTTTCCGTCATTTCTTTGTAAAGTGTCACTTATCAGTTCAGTGAAGCTATTACTTTTTCACTCATACAGGACACTTTCCCACCACTTTCGTACAAGTTCTCGTCACAAACAAAATACGTTTGAGTCGACATTGGAATATAATAATAATAACAATAAAATATTATGCATATAATACTAATAAAATATACCGGATATAATAATAATAAAATATAAAGGCGAAAAACGCAATAATTAGATTTCCCACGGACGTATGACGTTATATAAACTAACTCAACTAAAGCGAGAAACAAAACATTTTTCCGTCGACATAGCGACATAATAGTAATAATAAAATAAAATAATATACTGAGGCGAAATACACAATAATTTAAATTTCTACGAACGAGATAAGAACTGGAGAGAGTTCATGAGGGTAGACCGCGTGGGAAAGAAATAAAGTATTCAAATTCGAAGAAACGCTTTTTTCGAAAATTACCGATTTTCGCGAGCGTATATCTCATTAACGGTTACAGATATCAAACATACTGTAGGTATATAAAATGTAGAGAATTTTATCAGCTTTAATTTTGTATAAGTATATATTTTTTGTATAACCAACCCCTACTGAGATATAGGCAAAACATTAAAACATGGTACCCTTAACACCCCCTCCCCCCTCTTCTGCCACCCCTAGGGTCAAGGACTTTTAGTATGTTATACTACTAGGTACCCCAAACAATGTACCATAGTTGGTATTTCCGCTTATTGACTTTCCTTCTAGAATCATTCGTTGACTGGGCTATAGGTAGTAAATATTTTATTAATAGGCCTGCCGATGAAAATAATGTACCATTATTATTTATAGGTGTGGGATGCGATACGCTACAGTAGTTGCTATATGTCACAAGATATTTTATTCTGTTTTTTTTTCAGTGCAATCTTCTGCGTGTTGGAACCCACCACCAAATATCTTCAAAATTATTGGGAAATTTTAGGTTTGCCAACTCCCTCCCCCCCCCCAATAATTTGTTGTAGCAACGTCCCTGGTCACAAGATATTTTAAATTACTTTTTTTTTTATTTAAAATATAAATCTTTGATTATGTTTGTCATTTTTTAATTATATGTCAAATTTGTATCAGTTGTTCAATGCAAATGTGTTGAAGAAGCCTGCCTTTTGAACTCTACTTAGTCCGATTAACATGACATCTAGAAACATAATTACTTATTTTTTTATACAATACTCGCGGTGTATATATTAATAAATTGCATACAAACATAATTTTAATTACAACTAACTAATGAACTACATACTGTTTTTTACCGTTACTAACTAATTTGCTATTAGGCCTAATTACAACAGGAATGAAGCCAGAGTATTTTCATTAACCAAATTGTATTAGTTCTCTCTCCCTCAGTTTAATTTATACTGTTAATTAACTAACACAGATGTGTGCCGGTGAAACACACGATATCTAATTATGTATAGAAAAACTTTTAAATGTTATTATTTACTTCGTTAGTAATTAAAGAAGCCGTCATAAAAGCTTCCAAAATGGTCATGTAATTAATTTAAACATTACTAAGGCTACTAAAGTCACTACTGAGTTTACTATTGGGATGTTTACCTCGCCTAGGGCACTGTGTAAAGTAGTAAACACGCCTTTACCCCTGAAGCAAGCAGCGTGGATATTACACAAACACATTCGTCCTGTGACCTTTAATACTTACTGCTCTCTTTTAGAATAATTATTTCAAATGTATAACATAAATTGAAGTCCATTGTTACATACAGAATTTTAAATTAAATGGGCTATTTACAATGACTTTTTAAAAAAACACAAGGGTTCAAAAAGTGCAAATAGAACTACTTATTCACTCGCTCACTCATTAATATTGTATGTAATAAAACTAGTAAGCCCCGTGAAAAATCACAGGCAGATTATTTAGATACATATCAGATATACAACATTTAAAACAATATTATTTACAAACAACAGACTTTATCTATTCCTACAACTATGCTGACAAGGATTTTTAACTCGTTAAATTATAAGAATTATAAAAGTGTAGGCCTATTTGTTAAAATTTTGTATTTATATATATTAAAAGAAAGATACAAATATTATCTTTTAATAGATTTTTATTTTATATTGATAGATCAAATGATTTATAAATTAATCATATTATAGTGAAGAAATTAATAATCAAATATGTTTATATGTTATATGAAGATGTACGAATGTTTTCTTCGTACATAGGTTAAACAAAATAGGTATCTCTTCTTTAAATTTGTATAAACGATTAGACCTATATTGATGATAAAAAGTTGTATTATACGGTTTATAACCTCAAAGCAAATTTTATAACGTTTAATATCAAAGGCTTTCATTAGTTCCACAACTAATATTTAAAAAATAAACCTTACAAGAAATTATAATGATTGAAGTTGTAAACATAACCTCAAAGTATAATCTACGATGGGGTGTGTTTAAGTATTACAGATAATGAATGAAATCACCTGTTATATTATATGTTACTCACGTTCGTACGTAGGCTCGTTTCTTAAGAGTTGATACTTCCCGTAGAATTGGAGTCTTGATGGGCCTTAAGGAGGGTTTACACGGAAGATAACTTTGCTAATAACACGAGTTTTTAACATGTCAAAAACATTTTTCAAAGATTTGCTCTTTCACGTTAAAAACATTTGCAAATGCCAATAACATTTGGATCCGTTTACACCTTACCGTTAACGCTTAGAAACATTTTTGCTTACAACATTGCTAATAACATTTCCGATTAGCATTGTTATTTTTTTTCTGTAACACGTGAATCGCATTGTGAATAACATTAATTTTCAATAATAACGTAAATATTTCCATCGCACTGGGAGCGGTCCAGAAACACAATGTTATTAACTTGTTTTGAACTAGTATTGCAGTTTTCAACATTGCTAATAACATTTTAGTTGATATTATCTTAATGTTGTTATCAATGTTGGAAACATTTCGATATTGACCGGTGTAAACGGTAGATGTAAGAATGTTAATGACACAAAATGTTATTAACATTTTGCTAATAACAATGTTATATATAACATTTCTGCTTAAACCGACCTTTACGGTACAATTTAAGGAAAATAAAATAAAACAAATCTGTCACTTTGTTATTCATGGAACTTATATGAGGCTCGGTCCAGGGAGGATGTTTGAATATATTGTAACGTTTTATTTTGTAAGATTTGTTAATTTTTTCATCACACGTTGTTAAATAAGTTACACTTTAAACATTAATTGGCTTATAAGAAACTTATTTTCAAAGAGAAAAATATTGAAAGTAATTTAAAGTTAAATAAATCGTCAATATTATTTTATATTAAACTTTAGAATTGTATATAATGACTAGTTCATCGAATTTGCTTCAGTAAATTGTCACGTACAGTCATGCATGTTGTATCGGGAAGTTGATAAGGGCAATTAGTACATCATGTGACCTACTCTTCTACTTACAGTTATCTCAGAGTAGTATATACCGGGTGTCTCAAAAGACAGTTTACCGAGAATAACAGAAACTTGTACAATTAATTCAACAATTTATTTAAATTAAATTTACATAGTAAATTTACATTGTACCAAAGTTTAAACTTACAACACCTGTTCAAAATGCCTCCCTTCTGCTTCAATGCATTTTTCACAGAGATTTTTTACATTTGAAACCAACTTTTACATAAATCTTTTTTATTATTTAAAACTTGAAATTCGTTTTCGATGGCTGCTCTCAGTTGCTGCAAATTTAAGGGCTTTTGAGCAAAAACATTAGTTCTCGCAATTCCTCAAACTGAAAAGTTAGGTCACGTGACCTTGGAGGGCAAACAGTTTTACTAAGTATTCCGATCCACTCGTCGAATTAATTGCCGGGACATTCCCTAAGCAAAATACTTTCTTCTGATGTTAGTTTGCTGTTCATGGCTACTTTGCAAACGTCAAACACAATGTATCAACAATTAACTTCACAGCAGTTAATTAAACAGCTGGAATAAACAAGGAAAACAATTTTGAACAGTAGTGCCAATAAATTTAATTATACATAAATCTCTCAAAGGAAAACAGCTGTATCGCAATAAAAAATATAGTATTCCTCAGTAAACTGACTTTTGGGACACGTGGTCAATGTTTCATTTAAATACAGTACATAATATTATATAAACTAACACAAGAGTGTATAAAATAACTTGCAGTGATTGTGATTATTTTTACATGGGACAAACCTGTAGACGGTTTAACAAATTTTTGAAGGAAAATTGCGTAAAATATTGAGAAAATTGTGATTTTTTTACTGTATAGCAAAGTAAAATTGTTATAACTTGTAACCTCCTTTTATAATTTTGAAAGATATTGGTTCCAAATAGCTTCAATATCACCTAACTTCTTTGTCGTTCACAAAAATAAATTACTGCTGAAATTTAATAAAATATTATACAGAACTCATGGAGGTTTTTCATTTTATATCAGCATAAAAATGGTTAAAACCATTCATAGATTTCAAAATCATTTCAGGTACAAATAGCATTTAGTTCTCCTTAAGACTTTGCTTGTAGTAAAAAATAGGTTACCACTGAAAACAATAAAATAAAGTATAAAACAACTTGTTATGCCTCATGTAGACATATATATTGTTCAGAATTGAGAAGTATGAAAGTGATTTCCACAAAACGTATCCTGAAATCTTCCTCGACGTCTGCGTCATACCTACTTGTGAAGAAAAAACTACGAAATAGCAGTTGCTCGAGTAAGCATTAGCTGACAGAGTTGCATTGTACTTTATGTACTTTAGAAAGTGAGATTTTCAAGTAATAATGTAGGATAGGTATTGTTATTTTCACAAATTATACAGAATTTAAATAATTTAGAGTAAAAATTAAACATACAGAACAGAAAAGAACATGTATTGGTCCTTCAGTACATATATAGCATTGGAATAGACTTCGTCACATACCGGCTTGATTTAATCATTAAAACCTTAAAACTAAAGTTGACCCAGGCTTACTAAATATTGATTTCAGAACTTAAATATTCCTCCTAGTTATAAAATGGGTGCTCTTTCAGCCAACCATAAAACGTATGGTATAAATCATCATTTGACAAGCTTCGAAAAGTGTCAGGCAGTTTATTGAACAGTTTGATTCCTAAATGATAATTCATTCAATCTTTGTCTTGGTTGTTCAAGAATATGACCAAATCTGGTATTGTAATCATGAACTACACTTCTAACTGGATACATATTATGTAAATTATTCTTTACATCCATTACTACATCAAAAATATATAAGTTTATAAGAAATAAAATAGCAGTTTTAACAAATAGTGGCTTGCAATGTTCCAATTTATCTGAGTTTGTTAATATTCTCAATACTTCTTTTTTTAAAGAATTAAAATTATGTGTATTACTGTTCATTTGCCCAGATAAGAAGTCCATATCTTAAAATACTTTCAAAGGAAGCAAAGTATGCCATTTTTAAATATTCAAAAGTTACTTGATTCTTAAGATTGACTAATAAATAAATCACCTTGACAATTTCTTCTTAACATGATCTATATGCGCTGACCAGGAGATCATACTCTCAATTTTGATACCAAGCAAAGTTACAACTTTTTCATATGCAGCCTTATAACTATGTTTATATTTATTTTGTAAATATAAATTTCTACCTTAAGTATAAGGATATAATATACTTTATTGAGCGTCTCAATAAACTTAGTCAACGTTCAAGTTTAGAGTTTTTTTTATATGGGTTGCAAGGTCCTAAAAGAACACTGCCGGCGTCGACCAAATTGATCTTTTGCCCCCTTAATTTTCCTAATTACTCCCGCCCGGTGATACCTGTCTTCCTCATAAAGGAACAGATGCTACCTATTGGGTTTCCAAGGATGTTTTCCCTTTCCTGCCCTGGGGGGCCTAGGGTGAAAGTTCTGGCTCTTCATAGAGCCTCACATTCCAGAAGGATGTGTTCCGCCGATTCTTCAGCTAATCCGCATTTCCTACATACACTCTCCTCAGCAATCCCTATCCTATGTAGGTGTTTCCTGAGATGACAGTGACCCGTTAATAGGCCATTAACCCATCTCATGTTATCCCTTCCTAGCGAGATAAGGTCTTCAGCATGTTTCCTGCCTGGCTTGAATAACTTCCTGGCAAGTCCAACTGTTCCTGAAACGCTCCAGGTTTTGTCTTTGCCCTCCTGCATCCACATCTCAACCGATGCTCTGGCATGCCCATAGGAAATCCCAAGCACCGGCTCAGGGCCCACAAGAGAAGACTCAGACCCTTTCCTGGATAGCTCATCTGCTCTCTCATTACCATCAATACCTGAGTGCCCAGGGTCCCAGCACACAGAAACCTCATTCCCTTGGCTAAGCTTCATCAATGCCGAGAGGCAGTGCCAAAGTTTAGAGTTACTTAACATTTAGTAATACTCTCATAATTTTGTTCCGCCAAAATATAAATTGAAATTTTGTTGTGTTATGTCACTCTTTATATATTATTGACTTTCTATAATGTGAAAACAGGTTCAAACTCTTATGCAATACTTCAGGAAGGTTTACTACAGTGTAGTGGTTAGCACATGCAGAGCGATCACTCAGGCACGGTTCTGGAGCGGTGATTTTTTGCCTTTCAAAAATAAATTGAACCGATTACAAAATTTTCCACCCAACTTGCTTCAATCAAGGAAGGCAGTAGAGTTAGTTTCGTGAACCAGTGACTGACATAATGAGAAGATTTTCTATAAAATTACTGTTGGTTTTTTCACCGAATAAAAGAGGTAATTTGTAATAAGGGTTGTAGATTTACTTCGGGTTATTTGATTATGAAGTCTACCTCCTAAACACATAAAATCGTTAAGAATTACTTAACATGGATTTGCTATGGTAATAGAAGTTCATTGCCGACTATTTAACGCATTAACACTCGATTATGTTAAAACTTAACCACGTTCAAACCTTCTATACGCTTAGTTAGGTTATGTTTTCTTTGTACTAAAGATGTAGGATGAATGATAATCCCAAAGCTAAGATGTTAAATAATTTTAAATGTCCAAATCAAATTATTTCGTACATTTTATAACAGCAGATATAATAAAGGTTAAGTTAATAGAACCAGCAAGGCTCAGGTCTACACTTTAATAAAAACCTAATCTAAAAATTAGAAATACAAATAATTACTTCAAAGTTTGAAATCAGCTGTTAATGGAAATATTAGAGCAGCCGATTACTGTATCAACAATAAATATAATGTGTATTTATTATTTACTATGACGCTCCTACTGTCGTAAAATATGTAGAATAGTTTGTGTTGTTTTTACGTCTAACAATGGCATTGTTTTTCAAAAAGTAGCCTATATAAAAAAACACGTGTGTATTGAAATGAATCTTTGTGTTAAAATTTCAAAGCAATCGATGAAGAACTTTCGGAGATTGAAGATTTTGAACAAACGAACATTTACATACTTATTGATTTATTCAAAAACAATTCCAAAATACGAAATTTGGTACACTAGGATTGAAAATATATGGTGTGAAACAATGGGGTTTGAGTTAAAAGTAAGTGTGTGGATTGATTCATGCGAGATCGCCAGATTTGAACCCCATAGATTTGTTTGTTTGGGTAATTTGAAATCCATTGTGTATTCAAGGCCGGTTGACAACATTGCACAGCTGAGAGAGCGGATTGAAGATGGGTGTTGCAGGTGTATGACCGGAGTGTTAGAGCGAGCACGGCAGTATATGAGCTGACGACTAGAGCAGTGCGTTGTCGCTAATGGAGGTCACATCGAACATTTATTTTATTAAATGATTTCTACCCCTGTTCTATTGTTTGAATAATGTTTTAATGTACACATCTATTAAATTTTATTATGATTAATAACAATCGTAAAATTCTAAGAAATCGTAACTACTTTATTTAAAAAGCGATTCCAATAAATAGAAACTTGCTGCTGAAAATGCCAAACTACAGTTATTTTTGTTGCTATTTTCATAAAATTTTAGCATTTGATACGTTTTTTAGCATTCAAAAGTCAGTCGCCATTTTTAAATGATTAAGAGCCACATTTGAATTGTTAATGCATTTCAGAACATTGGATTTTATCTTATTTATTAAAACTGTTAACATTAAAAAAAAATGGTTTTAGGATGATTTTGGTTGTTGAAAACAATTACCAAGAAATTTTTTTTTTACTTTTTTGTCGATACTGTAACTCGGTTATCCTTTGACCTACAGAAACGAAGAAAAACATTTTATCTGTCGTTAAAAAATAAAAATATTTTGTCCCTTGTACATGTTTTGTAAAGTTAACGGTTTTCAAGATATTCCGTTAAAAATTTGTAACGGTCGCCATTTTGAAAATTATAAAAATAATATCTTTGTGTTTGGTACACTTGTAGTAAATGTTAACATGCAAAAATGAACTCGATATCTCATCTATTTCCGGAGTTAGACTGAGTTTTTGTAAAAGAAACAAAATGGCGGATTGCGACTAAAATAAGCTGAATTCGAAAAAGTTACCGAACACTTTTTATTTATTTCAATGAGTACAATCCGATCCTTTATAGCCCTCTAAATGTTTTAAGGACAACCTGTATATAGTGGAGTTTGAGTTAAAAGTAAGTCTGGATTGATTCATATGACACAGGATATCTGTTGATTAAAATCTGTCAGAAGTTAACCGTGACCAGGTTGTTTATTATGCAAGAGACAGGGCAAGTAATGTTGTTAGCTTTATAATATAAAATCAAAAGAATTTACATTACAAAAAGCATTTACGTGATCTTGTAACTTTTAATCTGAGTTTTACATTATCAGCTGATTGAACAAGTTCAGTGTTGGTAGAATAATCAGCTGTTTACATTCAGGCTATTTCTGAATGAGATTTAATAAATGCTGATTTCATACTTTAAAACAATTTTTAGGTCTAATTTTGTTTATGAGTGCGGGTTCATTTTAAACTTTATTATATATATCTCCTGTTACATCATAAACTTAATGCTTTGAGGTAGACATTTAGTATTATGTATCACCTTAGCTTAGGAGTTAATGTTACACCTTTATTAAAAAATAAATGAGATATTTTAAAATAATTCCACCTCGCAGCTGAACCGCTTAAATGATTGAGCGAATTTACAAAATTAGGTTTGTATAGTTTTAGGTATTCAAACAAATGTTTGTGAAATCGATCTAATCACGAAGGTACTGAATAGCTGCCTGCGTGTGCGAAATATATTAGTAGAATTTGTTTGCACCTAAGCCTCCTGCTTCGACTCACGCGCGTTGCTTCGTTCAGCTCGCCAGTTTGCTTTGCGAGTTTGCACCTCGAACTTGCGGCCTTGGGTTACGGGCTGCTTTGCTTCGCTCTCAACGTACAAACTCGGCCGTCGGCGTCGCATCAGAAGATGACCGCACGGTAAAATCCCCCAGAGTATTTAAACTAACCTAACGGTAGTTTACGTTCTGACCGATTTTGGGGGAACGAAGCGAGTATACGGTCTTGTAAAAAACGAAAATGTACAGTTTTTTGTTTTGTTTTTTTTTTAGTAAAAATGTTTTATTCCAGTAAGGAAAGTCTAAAAAAAACAGTTATTACCGGTTATTAACGGTCGTTTTTTTTTTCTAACGAACTCTTCCGAGCGACTTGGGCAACCAACGTGTATACCAAGTTTGAAACATATCGGACTTAAAAGGCGGCTCTTAGAGTGCGAACACACACACACACACACATATATAAGTACAATGTTTAATGAGACCCCAAAACGGGGTCCATGTTCTGGGGACCATGATCGGTGCTCATTTACTACTCCGGACCTTAGGTCTCACCATACGAGGCACTGCATTAGCCCGTCTTTCGATAATAAGTGTGCAGATGTAGCAAGGGGCTACTGAGCAAAGAAGTTCAAGATAACATGAAGAGGCCTATATTAGTATATTTTATCACCAGGACTAAAAGTGAAGCTTTTCGGTACGAGATCAAGTTTAACGGCCCAGGCGTAGCCAAGCCCGGAAAATGAGCGAGAATTGAAAAGCCACTTTTGGTCCCAGTGATGAACTATAACGTCATACTCCAAAAAATATAAACAGAAGTAGGCTAATTAACCCTACAGGGGTTGCGTCAATAATAGTTACGTAATGAGTCGCGCACGGTGGATTCCACCAGGTTTAGTAGATTTAAACAACCCTTTCTAGAAAAGGTAATTTATTGAGTAAAATGTCATTTAACATGTATTTATTACACAAGTCAAGTTTTATAGTTTATTTCATTAATATTTTTTAAGCATTAGTTAAAAATATTGTTGTAAAACATACGAAGATGTACGAATGTTTCCGAATCTACTGTAAATTGGTAGATTTTTTCAAATTTGGGTAAATTTTCATTAAATTTTTATAAATGAAAATATATTGTTAATAAAAGGTTGTATTCATATTTATTTTATAACCCCAAAGATTTAAAAGACTTTCTTATTCACATCTAATCATCTTGGCAGTAACACAGAATCTTGTTCTTAACAACACAAACACAAATATTGCTAACGTGAAGGGAGCGCACGGTGGAAAAGACAGGTTAGTAGAACGATGCAGAACAGTTGCCAACTGAAGCATCCGAGAAGAGTGCGGATGTCATAACTGGGTAGTGAAAGAGTTTGTGTGAAGGGGTGGACGATCTTAAAAGCTCCGCTCAGTTTTTATAAGTAAAATAGGAAAACCCCGGTGGATTAGACAGTGACGCGATCCCTGAAGAGGGTAAAAAAAGAAAAAAACTCAAATGTTATAACTAGTTTACTTTCAAAAAATAGCTTTCATTTTGTTCCTGCTATTATAAACAAACAGCTGTTGCACAAGTTATGAAAAATTGCATCTGTTTATGTTAGCAGTACACTAACTAACTCTAACCACCAACGATTGCCAGATCGAATACTTCTATCTACCGATTTTGACTATCCTAGGTCCAAAAAGAGCTACTTTAGCAACTCGATGCATGTATTGAAAACAGCTGTTTTTGAACAGCTGTTCCAATCGATTTTAGTTCATTGTATTTTATTTCAGTTCAAAAAATGTATTATCCTATGTACATAGTATGTATGATAGATAGAATTATTCCATACGGCAATCGATAGTCCGAAGTATTCGATATGGCAATTGATAGTGCGAAGTATTCGATGTGGCAATCGTTAGAGGTTAAAGTTAGTTAGTGTGCTGCTAGCATAAACAGATGTAATATTTCCAAAACTTGCGCATCAGCTGTTTCTTTATAATTGCAGGAAGAAAACAAAAGCAAACTTTTGAAGGTAAAAAGGTTATAACATAAAGTTTTTTTAATTGTTTTCTTTATATTGTTTGCAGTATGACGAAAAACATGTTGTCGCTCCGGCGAATTGAATTTAATAAAAATTTGGACGTAGCTCAGTTTGGCGACAAAAGTTTCTAAATGTTTAGGCCCTTTTAAGGGCCGAAAACGTGGCCTGAAGGGCGTGAGGTGAAGCCTCGGTAAAATGTAGCCTGAAGGGCAGTGAGGTGAAGCCTCGCTAATTCGGTCCTGAAAAGGGCCGAATATGTTAAGGAACGTAAGCCTGAAGGGCTCTTGATTGCAGGTGAAGCCTGTGAACGATGCGTAGCGCTGCGCTGTCGTTTTCGTTGTGTTGCGTTGAATCCTTGCGAAGCACAGTAGCCCTAAGTAGGGTGCGCACTACCCGGTCACCAAGACGACTGCAATGTCTTGGCTCGAGAGGCTACTGGACGAAGTCGGCCCTGAGAAGGACCGTGTAAGCTTGAAGAGCGTAGAATTGTCGGGTGACACGTAGCCGGAGCTACGGCGGAGGTTCTAGCCGGACTAGCCTCTTTTCCGCGAACGGGTCTTCTTGTGTCTGCTGTCCGGTTGCGCTGTGAAGTTGGCGTAGAAAGAACAAGATTTATTTTGAATTAGAAATTGAATTTTATATTTTTGTCTTTTTATCCTGGCGATCGGCAATACTCCCTCACTAACTCGGCGACTCTCCCTTAGCTTCACTTCTCTCGGCGTGGCACTGGTCCGGCCAATTCTCCCGTAGTTAGGCACTATTCCGGCCAACGTGTTGGTCCAAGGTCTGTAGCTCGGTTGTCAACCTGGTGTTTGCGGAGTGAGGTACACTCGAGGTTCGCATGGAGTCCAGGTAGGATCCGTTCCAGTTGTGTTGACGAGTTCAGTTCCTTGGCAGCGTCCAGGTAGGAGCTGTTGTTCGCTTGTAGTTGGCTTGGTAGTTCGTTTGATGTGTTCGCTTGGTGTGTTGGTGGATGAAGACTTGTTGTTGGCCTGGTGGTGAACGATGTTAATATTTTGGACTATTTCCCCCCGTTATATACAGTTTCTCAGCGAAAAAGTAACATGAAGGTGCGAAATCTAACACCTAGGGGACGTAGTCGGCGAATTGCAGTACAGCAAAGTTGCCGAGTTCCGAACCACTGTAGAGATCTGAAGTGTTGGCGCGTTCTTAAGTTTGCGGTTGCAAGTTCTTAAGTTGGCGTAGGGACTTAGAATATTTTCGACAGAAGCTACGCGGGAGATTGTAACCTTCTCGGACGCAGTGCGATGAACGCCGAGAAAGTTTGAAGTCGTTATTTCGGCCGTTTGAGAATTAATATATTTAGTTTGTTTTCGGCAAACGTGTCTACGGTTGCCACTAAATATATTACGTGACCGGGGAACTGAATTTACTGGGGATTATTGAGATATTACGACAGATGTTTCGCGGGAAATTACCGGACAACTTTCCCGTAAGACAAGGTCTTGTCGGCGGGGAGAGTTTTACGGTAGAAGTGAAGGCGCCGTTCGCGGTGATGTCGCAGAGTCCTTGGCGGGAGAACGTGTCGA